>ML827744.1:21717-32678 GCA_009831015.1 Picea engelmannii | reverse complement strand
GTTGTTATTGTGCTTGACTTATCATTGTTTTGGTTTATGATGAAGCACAGAGGCAGGTATTATGAGACGTTGCTAGGATGGTTTCATTGGCTATTTGACTACACCTAGCATTCAACCAACAGGTAAGTAGAGGTAAGTAGGTAGGCATTTGCATTCATTGTATATACCATCTGCATTTCATGCTAGAGTAGTTGTATTTCCATTTGTATATATGCTTGTTTATTTTTCATTTACTGTACCATGTATGAGCCAGGGGTGATATCACCACCCCAAATGATTACTAATAATCTTTTGTTGAGATCAAGCAGGTCACAGGTCATGCCAGAGATGTTGAGGTTCTCATACGCTCTACAGTGAGCACATGTCCCCGAGTTGGAGCCAGATGTTATCCCCTAGCCTAGGGATAACTAAGGAGATTATGTCTCGAGGCCCACAGGTCCTAGACATGGAGTACCGAGAGCCATATTGACTTGATCCTGGCCCTGAAGGGCCCATCCTTCTTCTTCTTCAGCCCCCCCACCTTGTCAGCAGCAACAACATCCATCCCATCGACCTAGTCCTTCAGCAGCAGTGGGTCTTGCTCCATGAGGTAATGAGTCTGGGTATCATGGTATGTGTCACTCTAATTCTCAAAACATTTGAATATGTGCATTTAATTCTTTTTACTTCTAACATGTGCTTGGACCTTATGTCTTTCCACTTGTCCACACCTAGCGAGAATGACAGGGTGCCCTAGTAAGTTGGTTCCCATAGGGTTTGAGTTGCCACTGGGTGGGTTCATGAAAGGTCATCGTCCATTCCCACCATACTTATCACTTTCCATCTTTTTCCCTCTCATCCATCCCATACATTGGTTCGGGCATTGGGTTTGCCAAGCTAGCAAAGGGTTGTACCTTACCTTGTGGGAAGAAGGGGCTAAAGGCCCAGAGGGTAAAAGTAGCTGGCAAAAGATAAAAGCCAAAAGAACAAAACCTTCAAATGCTTCGCCCAGGGATCCGTGAGAAAGCAATAAAAGGCTTCTCAGCAAGAAACAGAGGGACCCATGAAATAATAAAATCAAGACCTAGTTGGAGGATAGGGGGTCTCATCACGAGCCAACCTATTAGGTCCATGGGCATGCAGCGGTATGACACTACCATTCAGCTGGTCACCATGCTAGGATAGTGGCTCTTGGTGGCATAGCCAAGAGAAAGGGGGTCTCATCACGAGCCAACCTTCTCATCTCCGTGAAATGCTTGTGGGTAACATTCTCACCACTGGTCACCACGCCAAGGCAGTGTCCCCTAACTAGTCTCTTGAAAAAAAAAGCAATAAGATAAAAGATAAAAGGCATTGAATGGGCTTGGAAACATTTGCATCGATGACAAGGTGCAGCTCACCCTCTTCAGAGGCACCCACAGGTAAGCCATACATTCCCCTGTCATCACTGCACCCATTGCTCCGACATCCCTTACCACCTCATCCACTTACATGGCCTGGATTTGTCTTCATCTGGAGACATCCCACGTCCAATGAGAATTAGCCCAATAGGAAAACCTCATCCTAACGTCCCCTCCAAACCTGGCTTGTAGAATAGCATAACGTCTTTGAGCACTTGTATGGGAAAAGGGGGTTTTATGCACATGTTTAAATAACTTGACTATTAGATGTGATTGACATTGCTATGATCCCTGTGACTTATGAGCCCATGGAGGGCGTACTTGTTGTTGTTGCAGGGCCACACCCAACGGACATGTACACATGGGGAGATGATTAGTTCGGACCTCCATAGGGCTAAAATCCCACCAGATGGATGTTGAGACCCCAGCCAGGGGCAAAGACAGATCAGAGGTTTGCACCAGAGAGAGAGGAGGACGTTCCACCAGAGACAGCCTGGCAGGCCTGGACCCAGGGGGATCTTGCCCTTCCCACTATGATATAGGCCTTGGAAGGTCCATGACGTCACCTATGTGACCCTTGACGTCACCCAATGTTTTGGACACTTTGGAGGCAGTTGTGTGCCAAGTGGCACGTGTGGCTTGATCTAAAGGCCTAGGGAGGCCTAACGTTTTGCTCCTAGAGGCCAACGTTGCACTAAAAAGACCTAACATCACCCTAAAAGGGCATGACATCACCTTTTCTGCTTGATTTAGAATTTTAATTTGTCATTTAACGTAAAAACTGGATATTACATGTAACTGGCCATGTCAACCTTTTTGACCTAATTCTAGTCATTTTCACTTTATAAATAAGGGTTTTTCCCTTGTATTATGGCATCATCTTTCACTCACACAAGTGTGAGGTCTGAAATTTGATCCCTAATTAGGGTTACTTGGCTGAAATTTGGTGCGCACTTCTTGAAGGAGGCTTATTTTGGACTATTTTGGCATTTTTCTTGGTGGAAGTGTTCAACTAGGCTATTTGCTAGATGATTCTTGGTGAATGTAAGTAAAATTTCTGCAATTCTTCTTCATTGAATGGTTATAGTTATGTTTATCTTGCATTTATACTAAGATTATGAAATTGCTAGCTTAAAACCCTAGGAGGCTAAAGCACATGTCATTGTCCTTGCCTTAATAACTTTCACCTACTAGATTATGCTAGAAAACCGATTTTCTTGAAGCTTTTGCTAAGGGCCTTGCCATTGCAACACCCTAGCACATTTTGCTTCATCTAAGCCGTCATCTACTTCATCTTTGAGCTAAAGAAAGAGAAAAACTACTAGGGCCTAGGGTTACCTACTTCCTAGTAGCCATTTCCCCCTAGGGTTTGATGATTGAAGCCTTGGGTTACCAACACTTTAATTATTAAACCTCTTGTCTCTAGTTCTCTCATTATCATTTGTTCCTTCAAGATTTCCCGCTACCTAAAAGGACTCCATTTAACCTAAAAAGCACTGATCTAAGCCTTGCTATTGAGTGATTGACAAAAAAACACTATTAAAACCTTTACCTTGAGCTATCTACTAACTACTCCTAACCTTAGAATAGTCTAATCTACTAACCTATTTGTTGTTGTTACAAAAGTAAGCTACAACCATCTATTGCAGCACTAAAAGCACCAAAAAGCAATTGACAAAGTTGATTAATACACTGCCTAATGAGCTTCTGACAAATGCTAGTACTTTGTTGTTGTTGAGTAATTATTCTTGGTCATTTTGAAGCCATTTTAAGGCATTTATTGTGAGGCTACTATCTTGTAAACATTGCTGCTATAAATTTCTGTTTGCTTCATCATATATCAACTATTGCTTTTATTGATAAAGTCCATGGTTTTATGAAGTACTAACAGCAAGTTGTACTTGCAAAAGATATCTTTTCTTGTTGCTTTGTTCTGGGCAGGTACATCTTAATTCTTTATTACTTCATTGGTTAAAACCCTGGGACTTTCTGATCAGTGTGACTTGTGAGAGGGGACATTTTCATAGACATTCTCACCTTTGCCTTCTCAAACCCCTAGGTCACCGGGGACGTCTCCCCTGGGTCGTCAACCCTAAATAGAAAGAGGCATCCTATTGAGGTGACAGTGATAGGATAACCTCTCGTTACGCCAATTTGCCTTCCCTAAACCTTATCCTATGGAATAAGTACAAATTGAGCGATAACAAGTCTCATGGACCATCCCAGGAGAAAAGAGGGTCACACATTATCTCGGCTTGGTACTTAACCAAGAAACTGCCTGGTCCCAAACCAAGATAGCCCAGAACACATCTAGGGGCCCTAGATCAAAACTAGGGTCTTATTCACCAAGGTACACAACCAAGGATCAATCCAAGCACCAAGCAAGGATTCCCTGAAACACATCCAGGGGCCCTAGAACACATCTAGGGACTTATACTATCGAACTGCTTGGTCCTTGACCAAGAACCCCAGCAATACACTGGGGGCCCCAACTAGGGTCTTTTGCCATGGCTCTAACAGTTAACTGCTTGGTCCCGTACCAAGAACTCCAAGAGTGTATTGGGGGCCCTAGATCTCAACTAGGGTTTTTGCCATCCTCCCGGAGAATGGCTCTTGCAGCGGCATTAATTTTAACACATCTTGAGACACTCAACTAGATCCCTTTTGTTTTGAACCAAGCCCTTTCCTCCTCAATGTAGAGGTTCTCTTCCTTCATACTGTTACTGCAGCCCTTCACAGTCTTGTTGATAAAGATTCCAATCTTCAATGCCTGTCTTTCTCGGTTAAGCCTCCCATTCCTAAAGATTAAGTGACAATATGGAACTGATTAATCTACTTCTCAATCCATATTGAAGAATCTCCAAGATTCACGCACCATATAAAATGGCTCTACAGTCTTTACTTGTCCGTGTATATTACAAAGCAATTATAATAATGCTTGTCTAAGTCATTTTTTCATTCTTTGTCTCTTCTGCTTTTTGCATGCCAGCAGACCAACTTCCCTTCACAGTGTTGTTTCACAAGTATGTTTCTGGTGATGTAATGTTGTGAGTATTTATTTTTGCGCATTGCAGGGATTTAGCTCCTAAAGTGAATTGTTGCAGGTCTTCCCTTCTTATGATGTTTTGGGCCTGCCATTTCACAACATGATGTTCAAAATCAACCATTCCAATGGTGTGTGATGTCACATTGCCTACATTCCACTCTACAATGCAATGTCATAGGTCATCTACTTATACACTATTTAGTTTGATGTTATGGGTTTCTGCTCTGTGGTTTGTTGTTGTGGGTCATCCGTTTTTGCACTAGTGTTAAAAAGGTGTAGAAGGACTTCCACTTTACAATATGCTATGATAACGCTCTTACCTGCTGCACCTTTGACACTTGGAACAGCTTTTTGGGTGAGATTTTCAACCAAAATCGGCATGTGCACCCCTTGTGCATTGTGTGGACCTGTCTCATTTGCAATCTCAATTATCTTGTTTTGGAATCAATTATGAACCTAGTCAAATTGTGAAAAGAAAGGAAGAAGAAATGATACATTATTCATCTTGCCTGTTCAGAAGCTGGTTAGAAGTATCTATTGATAAAATATGCTATTACTCTCATGTAGATAGCAGTAAGCCATTTTGCTAATCCACAAATTTACTTTCGTGCATTTTATCAGTGTTAAGACTTATTGTGTAAATACATAAAACAAACCCATATTAAGCTTACCTTGATGCTCTAAAAAAAAAGAAAATTGGCAACCTTTTGCCTAGAGACTCAAAATTTCAATTTGAAACTCTATCACAGATTTAAATTTCAAAACAAGTACAATCTTCACAGGCATTAGGTTAATGCCATTGTGTAAACTGATCCAGAATATAAATTGAAGTGGAGATGAGATGTTCAGCCTAGTGAGCATCTTTCCACCAGGCTTCGACATGAGATAACCAGATGATCATGGCAGCTGGAAAGGATGACAGCTACCATAAATGTTCTGATACAAACAAGAACTAATTTTAGCAAATAACAAACAGGCGATGACAATAGTTAAATTCCAATACACCCCAGCTTGTTTTGCATCCAGCTGTCTTACCAGAAACGGTATGGCAAGGTACAGACAGTAAACAGAAATGTGACTGGAACACCATTTCTTGGGTGTTTCTCTGCACATGGCCGCATTTTAAAAAGAGGAAAAAACAAAAAAAAAATTAAACACCTAAATTTTTTGATGATAATGTAATTTGATTTATAACATTGATACATATCATAAGGTGGATTACTTTAGTCTTGAATGGATTCACTAAAATATTTCTTATAATGAGTCGGTGGAGCATCTTTCCTATACTCCAAAACCCTGTAGCCACCGTTTCTTGTACCATGTCATTTCACATTTCTCTTTTCTGGTAACACAGGTACACAGGATAGAGATACTTGGCCAGACAATAAGTCCAAAAGATTAGAAGAATCAAAATGATTTTATTTAAGGGTATGGTGATATTCATACCCTAAATATTTTTTGCATGTTCTGGAAGCTTTTCTCCATAGATTCCTGGCCTATCTTCTCTCAGATGCTTGCTCAAGAATCTCTCAACCTGTCATCAAATCAAAGTGGGTGCTGTGAAAAGTGAGCAATGTGCTTTACATAAAAACTACTATCATTTAGATGGAATGTACAGACCTTTCTCCACAAAAAGGTGGATAGTAAAAATTGTATTTACAACAACGACTCTCCAGAAAGGTCCATTGCTTTATCTTTAGCTCTTCAAAGTCATAATTTTCTTAGTCGCCAGTTTTGCTTAGCATCACCAATAATCTCCACATGAACAGACACCATCCACGAAATGATGGAAGCGATTGGAATCTCTAACAACAATTTCTGTCCTAGAAATAATTGAAATGAACTTCATGGTGGTGTGGCAATCACCACACACCCGAAGATTCTTGAAAATTCTGATAACTGCCCCTGCAGGTGCCTTTATAAGGCTAAATGCAACAGCTAGCTTTTCACTGTGATATAAAAGACTCTCTTCCTTATTCTCTTCTTCCACATCGTGCAGTGCAAAGTTCATGTCAGGCACATACCCAGCTGTCTTCATCTTTCCAGCCAGTTCCTCTATCAATGCATAAATTTCCTCCGTTTGTGGGTGTGATCTATCTTCTGACAGGAAGGTGTGTACCTTGTTTCCTAGCTCGACCCAGCTGCATCCAGGCTCCTTCTTTACTCCCTTGTACTTCATCAGATTTCTCAACTTTGTTACTTCATCCCACCTGCCAGTTGAAGCATAGATATTTGAAAGCAGTATATACGGTCCGGCACGTTGCGGTTCCAGTTTGAAAAGTTGTTCTGCTGCGTGTCTTCCTAGCTTCACATTCTTATAAACTCTACAGGCACTGAGCAATGCACCCCAAATAACAGCATCCGGTTCAAATGGCATCTGGTTGATCAACTTCTCTGCTTCATTCAAGTGCCCAGCACGGCTGTAAAGATCAACCATGCATGCATAATGATCTTCTCTTGGAGCGATGCTATAGTCTTGAATCATGGAATTGAAGTACGAGCAACCTTCAGCCACTAGGCCTCGATGGCAACATGCAGTTAAAACACCAATAAAAGTTACATGGTTAGGCTTCAGCCCTGCCTGAATCATCTGTTCAAAGAGTTTGAGAGCCTCCTTGGCTGGCCCATTCTGCGCATATCCTGAAATAATAGTATTCCATGACACCACATTTCGCTCATCCATGTTATCGAACACCATTTTTCCATCCTCGTTGTTCCCACATTTTCCATACATGTGGACAAGGGCACTTGCCACAAACACATTTGACTCAATTCCAGCCCTGATAATGTATCCATGGACTTGTTTACCATGTTCCAAAAACGTAAGATTGGTAGAAGCACTGAGTACGATAGGAAAAAGGACAACATCCGGCTCTATCCCTGTCTTACACATTTGCGAAAACAATTTTAGAGCCTCCTCGGCATTTCCACTCTGAGCATACCCTGCAACCATCGCAGTCCACGATACGATATCTCGTTCAGGGTTTTCTTCGAACAGTTGCCACGCACTCTCCATGCTCTCGCATTTGCAATACATATCAATCATGGCATTCAAAAGAATAGCATTCGATTCAAACCCAGTCCTAACAACATAACCATGTACCTGCTTCCCTTGTTCCAGAGCACATAGTTGCCCACAGATACTGATCGTACTGGTGAACGAACGCTGAGTCGGCTTCATGCCCGCGCGCTGCATTTCTCCAAACAATCCGATTGCCTCTTCGCCTCGCCCATTCTGGCCATATCCCGCAATCATTACATTCCAGGAGACCACGTCTCGTTCAGGCATTTTGTCAAACAGTTCGTGTGCAACTTGCAACTTACCGCGGCTGGCATATGCGCCGATCATAATATTCCACGAAAAGGTATTTCTCTCAGAGATTTTGTCAAACACTTCGAGTGCATCCTCCACTTTCCCACTTTGCGTATACAAAGTCATAAGGCGGTTCCACAGATATGTTCCGGGTTCATATCCAGCCATGATCATATGGGCATGGACTCGTTTGCCCTCTGCCGATGCTTTCACCTGGATGCATAACTGTAAAATGCGATCGTAGCTTTTAAAATCTCTAATAATTGGGTACCTGTCGATGAAACGTAGAATGCCTGTAACTCCATTAAATGGCTCCTCGAGCAAAATGTCTAATGCTTCCATCAAATCTCTTTTGCTGGACAAATTCAGAACATTCCCATTGATGACAGGATAAATTATTTTACCCCGTGTTTTTGAAATAACGTCCACGGTAAGGGTAGAGAATAGTGAACGAGTGGAATCCTTGTTCAAATATTGAAAACCCGTAGCACTCAAAATGCGAGAGGGGATTAGGGTTCTCATGGATGGTAATACCATTCTGGGAACGGTGGTGTAAGATTTCCAGGATGTCAGATTCTTCATGGCTGTCCATCATGACTGGTGCGCATGTTCATTGAATGGAATTTTAAGAATTTACAAGATTAAGACTTTATTCACTCGATGGATTCATTGATGCAGACTTTATTCGATGGTTGGATTGATACTAAACATTAGGACCTTATTGGTACGTTGTATTCATCAACACAAGACAAGAATCTTGTTCATTGGTTAGATTGGTAGGGGTAAGACTAGTCCAAAGATTAGCCCAGCCACTCGAAACCGTGGCTGATGAACGTCGAGAGGTGATGCCAAAGTTGCTGTTCACAGGTTAATCGTCGGAACCCTAAACGTTATCAGCCATCGTGTCGTCTGGCGGAACCCTAAATGTCCTCCGCCATCGTGTCGCCTAGTTGGCAAGCATTATGCACCATGCACTAAGCCAATCATGATTTGCTTAGTGCATGGTTCCCCAGGTAAATGAGAAGTACGCGGGGGCCAGTTGATGCAGGTTGTAGGTTTTCATGTTGGATGATAATCACATTAACTTGCATCCATCCATCTAACTTCCGGTTGACCATTTTTCGGCGATCCCTACATTGTTTCAGAGTGCACTCGACTTACATCCACTGACATATAATTACGCCGAAAGGCGTATACCTATTGACAATGGGCACGATTAATGACCTTTTAATCTAAAATTCTAATCTGATGGCTAACAATTGAAGATGTTGGCATATTCTTAGTCGTCCTCCCAAATCAATGAATGTGATTTACTCTTCATAACTTCTTTGTATTTTTGAATGCATCTGTTAACCTGTTTACTTTTTAACATTTACCTAATCATATTAAGAAATTATTGTAGCACCATATAATTGACAAGTTTGGATTATTAACGGGCACTACTTCAACTTCCTCCTCAGTTGTCCGTACGTCTCACCTGTCCGTGCATTTCATATTCGATGGCTGGCCGACCCACTTATTGCATGAGCATGGAGCGTTTTATTTTCGAGCGTGGATATCTTTTGGCGTTCTCAGCCACGAGTTAGCGGCTATGCTAGTATTGCATATCTTTAAATGTGGGTGGCGTGCTTCTCGATTTATGGTTGGCCTCAACAAATTTAGGCCATCGAGATGGCCACCTTAATTACCCTGTACCCAGTTGGATTTGAAGTACATGAGCGATCTTTGTTCTATGTAATTGCTTTAATTCGTTTTACCAACCATTTTTACATGTGTGATCCTTGTTCTATGTAATTCGTTTTTACCAACCATTTTTAATTTGTTTTACCAACCGGCTTTTTCATGCGAGTAAAACAAGGATTAAGGTTAATTCGGGAGATAAATTCTTTACCAGGAAAAGAATAACCAGAGCATTTACCAAGAGAAAATGGACTCAAGGCATAAGCAGTCCAGCTCTGTCAAGGAGAAATTTGGCTCGATCTCCGCCAAAAGCAGTAGCCAAGCTTGATCTCCCACCTTAGCAGCCAGGAGCTCTATCAACACGAAAACAACGAAACGTTTTTATTCTCTCCCAAAATTTGAAGAATTATTGTTGTTTGAGAATAAATATAATTATAGTGCAATGTGATTTTCTGCTAAGTTTTGTGATGTTGAATTAAGTAGTAATGTTTTGACTACTAGTTTTAGGAAAAAAATTAATACAATATTTTTTTGTTTTAAGGGTGCCTAATAAACCTTGTTATTAGGCACTAAAGATTCATATATACGTAAAGAGTTTCGACCTAGATCTCGTGTTGTCCTAAGGATCCCTGTCCACCAAACCAATCAAGGATCCCTGTCCTAAGGATCTCTCGGCTTCACAACTAACTTAATATTGCATGCTTTCTGCATAAAGTAAAGTTGTATTTTTAATTTTTTTATAGATTATAAATTTATTGTATACAGTAATTTATTTTTAATAATTTAGATGAAGAATTACAAAAATTTATATGAATAGTTTTAAAATTTATTAATATATTTAATAAATTTAATGAAATATTTATATTTTTATATAGAATAATATTAAATAATATTAATAATATTAAATGTAGTGTAGTATTTATGTAATATTAATAGTTGATTGGTTACGATGTTAGTATACTTACTTGATCATACCTACCTCCTCTTTGGGACGTGTTTTATAGATACTTGCTTATACTTCCCTCCTCTTTGGGATGTGTTGTATAGATGCATATGCTTGTATTTACGTCCTCCTCTTTGAGATGTATTGTATAGATGCATATATATGGAACATAATTGTCACACTCGCACTTAATCTCATCAAATGTATTCTCAATTGGCACATTATTTTTGTCACTAACTTATAGCATATTCCCTTATTGAATGCTTTAGCTTGAGGTAGAGAATAGGGCCTTAAGTGTTTTAAGAACCAATGTATAGTGTGTCCAACCTCCATAGTAGACAATAATATGTTTGTGAAAATCTCATGATTAGTGTGATAAATATAGAATCTCATATTCATACCATATTGTCATGCTAGTTTTTCTAATCCAACTATGATACTTAAACATTTAAGACATCCACACAACTTACATGTACTTTAGTATGATAATGTTGGAGTAACAACTTGAAAGTACTTAAATTAAGCTACTAACCCAATTTAAAATTTATAAAAAAAATTATCATAAACTTGAAGGTATTGAAATAAATTGCAATGTTTGTT
>ML827744.1:6289-21262 GCA_009831015.1 Picea engelmannii | reverse complement strand
AATTTTGACAATTTACTATTTTTAGCAGGTTTTAACTTCCAGGGCCTAAATGAAGGTTTTTCGAGATTGAGGCTCTCAATAATAGTCAAAGGCATAATTAAGCCCCCAAAATGAATCTCATCAACGATACCTTTCCAACGAGCTATCACACGCCTAAAACGGAGATCGTATGCAAAAGTTACGACCCGGGGAAGTTGATGTACTGACTTACCCAAACGAGGCCCACATGACTTTTGGCGCTTCATCTCCTAGGGTTAGGTTTTTGGATGTCTAGGGTTTTTGGCATTCCAGTTTATTTTAAAAAGGCCTTCATAGCCTCATTGAAATCATCTTCTTGCGAATGCAAATAGCCGTCACATCTCTTCTTAGAGATAAGCTGCCACCATTCTAGCAAGTCTTTCACTCTGGATTTTTACAGTCTCTGTACATTTATTTCATTAATAGAAATCATGTACTGTATCTCTATGTTTATGGTTGCATCTCTTATATATTTCTGTTATATTATTGGATATACACGATATCTCTGTGCATTTCTTTATTATATCTTCACTCTCATTCCATGCTGAAAATAATCTAGATCAGTGGTATTAGAGCAGGTTGCTCTTGATCGTTTTTTCAGTGCATGTCCCCGACGAGGTCCGAGTATAGCAAGTTGGGTCTCGAGCTTGTCTCTCTTGAAGACAATCGCTCTTGCAAACCCAAGAAACCCTCAATGGCGGAAGAAAAGAAAAACAACGGAGCAGACGATCCTATCAATATGTTGCTTGAGCAAGCTCTCACGTGACAGAGGAACGAAATGATGGAGAATTTTGCCCACATCCTTAAACGCCTGTCAATAGCATCAGGCGCATCTTCATCAAGCGACCACTTTGGAGGCACCTCGCCTTTCAAGGTACAAGTTAATTTTGATATTCTTGTATTTGAAGGACAGATAGATGTAGAAGCCCTAGAAAAATGGTTAACTCTGTTAGAAGGTTATTTCTATGTTCACAATTTTTCCAACAAAGAAAAGATCACCTTCGCACTCCTTAAATCTCTCCCTCATGTCAAACATTGGTGGGAAACTTACTGGAAGAAAAGTTCCACAGAGGAGTCTGGAATATATGGGGTCGATCCCACTTGGGATTTTTTTGTGGATGCAATAAATGAACAGTATTACCCTGTTGGCAATTATGAGGGCCAGTACATGAGATGGACCACACTGCGGCAAGAGAGGGGCCAAGCAGTTCTGGAGTTCACCAATACCTTCCATACCTTACGCACCAAGTTGAGTATCAAAGACTCCGAGCAACATTTGGTTCTGAAATACCGTGGGGCTCTACACAGATACATCCAGACTGAAATGGATTTTCTAGACATCTCATCACTCGGTGTTGCTTATCGATATGCTGTTAAAATTGAGCAGAAATTTAAGCATTAGAACAAACGGGAATTCGGGTCTACAAATCCGCAACAACCAAAGTATGACAAAGACGGCCCTAACAAACAGTCTCCCGAAAACCAGTCCAAGACACAGGAAAAGAAGGGTCATGAGAAGACAAAGAAGGACACCGGAAAATGGTGTGATTTCCACAAAAGCCCCTGGCACAACACTGATGAATGTCGCTCAAAACAGTCATTGGTGGCCAAGATCAAAGACAAGGAGCCAAACCCTGATTCAGAATATGATTCTGAAAATACTGGTAAAGGACATATCATTGACGCATACCCCACTATTATTGTCGCGACTGCAACAATTCAACCAGAAGAACCAACAGATCCTGAAGAGGGGGAGCGCCTTTTTCATTCACAGATGTGGGTGAAGGGAACCCCACTGCATTTTATTGTTGATAGCGGAAGCTAGCAAAATCTCATCTCAGCAGAGGTTGTCAAACAGTTGGGATTATCGACAACAGCACACCCGCAGCCATACAACATCGGGTGGCTTCGGCAAGGACGAGATCTCCATGTCAGCCAACAATGTCGGTTGTCATAAGACATCCAACCCTTCAAGGATGAGGTATTATGTGATGTTTCCCCACTAGATGTCTCTGATGTTCTCTTGAGCCAACCATATATGTGGAGACGCCATGTTGTTTACGAGTCTCGACCCCGTAGTGTCATTGTTACTTTGGGGAGTCATCTCTACAGAATACCAGAGATAGTTCCAACTATTGTTCCACCTAAAAAGTGTCGCAAGGTAGTATCTCATACTGCAAAATTCAGCTTCTTCACAGTCTATTCAAAAGGGGAACAAAAGGACACTGCAACCACTATAGCCTCACCCCCTGCACCTTCTATCCAACAGAAGCAGGTCAACAAGGTTGCAGCAAAGCGCAAAGATTCATTTTGCACACCTTCCTTTCATGTAGCTCGACTTGTTGAACAGCCTCAACTTCAACAGGTTCATGATAGACTTCCACAAACTAAGCAGCGCGACATCTCCAGCAATACAAGTAGCTCACCAAGATGCAGATCCATCAAATGATTTTCCATCTCCCCCGGGAATTCAACACAATGGATACCATTGCTTCCTAAGGAGGGAGGATTGATCTAGGTGGATATCGATGGCCACCTGCCTTTTCTGACTGGCTCAAAACAATTTTCTGGCAATTTTGGCAATTTACTATTTTTAGCAGGTTTTAAATTCCGGGGCCATTTTGAGGGCCTAAATGAAGGTTTTTCGAGATCGAGGTTCTCAATAATAGTCAAAGGCATGATTGAGCCCCCAAAATGAATCTCCTCAATGATACCTATCCAACGAGCTATCACATGCCTAAAATGGAGATCGTATGCAAAAGTTACGACCCCGGGAAGTTGATGTATTCACTTACCAAAATGGGGCCCACATGACTTTTGGCGCTTCATCTCATAGGGTTAGGTTTTTGGATGTCTAGGGTTTTTGGCATTCCAGTTTGTTTTAAAAAGGCCTTTAGAGCCTCATTGAAATCATCTTCTTGCGAATGCGAGTAGCCGTCACATCTCTTCTCAGAGATAAGTTGCCACCATTCTAGCAAGTCTTTCACTCTGTATTTTTACAGTCTCTGTACATTTCTTTCATTAATAGAAATCGTGTATTATTGTATCTCTGTGTTTATGGTTGCACCTCTAATATATTTCTGTTATATTATTGGATATACACGATATCTCTGTGCATTTCTATATTATATCTCCGCTCTCATTTCGTGCCGAAAATAATCCGGATCAGTGGTATCAGAGCAGGCTGCTCTTGATCGTTTTTTCACTGCATGTGCTCGACGAGGTCCGAGTATAGCAAGTTGAATCTCGATCTTGTCTCTCTTGAAGACAATTGCTCTCGCACACCCAAGAAACCCTCAATGGCGAAAGAAAAGAAAAACGATGGAGCAGACGACCCTATCAATCTGTTGCTTAAGCAAGCTCTCAGGCGACAGAGGGACGAAATGATGGAGAATTTTTCCCACATCCTTAAACGTCTTCCGATAGCATCAGGCACATCTTCATCAAGCGGCCACTTTGGAGGCACCTCGCCTTTCAAGGTACAAGTTAATTTTGATATTCCTGTATTTGAAGGACAGATAGATGAAAAAGCCCTAGAAAAATGGTTAACTCTGCTAAAAGGTTATTTCTATGTTCACAATTTTTCCGACAAAGAAAAGATCAACTTCGCACTCTTTAAAGCTCTCCCTCATGTCAAACATTGTGGGAAACTTACTGGAAGCAAAGTTCCACAGAGGATTTTGGAATATATGGGGTCGATCCCACTTGGGATTTTTTTGTGGATGCGGTAAAGGAACAGTATTACCCTGTTGGCAACTATGAGGACCAATACATGACATGGACCACACTGCGGCAAGAGAGGGGCCAAGAAGTTCTAGAGTTCACCAATACCTTCCATACCTTGCGCACCAAGCTGGGTATCAAAGACTCCGAGCGACATTTGGTTCTGAAATACCATGGGGCTCTACACAGATACATCCAGACTAAAAATGATTTTCTAGACATCTCATCACTCGGTGTTGCTTATCGATATGCTGTTAAAATTGAGCAGAAATTTAAGCACTAGAATAAATGGGAATTTGGGTCTGCAAATCCGCAACAACCAAAGTATGAAAAAGATGACCTTAACAAACAGTCTCCCGAAAACCAATCCAAGACACATGAAAAGAATTGTCACGGGAAGGCAAAGAAGGACACCGAAAAATGGTGTGATTTCCATAAAATCCCTTGGCACAACACCAATGAATGTTGCTCAAAACAGTCATCGGTGGCCAAGATCAAAGACAAGGAGTCAAACCCTGATTCTGAATCTGATTCTGAAAATACTAGTAAAGGATAGATCATTGACGCAGACCCCACTGCTATTGTCGCAAACGCAACAATTCAACCAGAAGAACCAACAGATCATGAAAAGGGGGAGCGCCTTTTTCATTCACAGATGTGGGTGAAGGGGACCCCGCTACATTTTATTGTTGATAGCGGAAGCCAGAAAAACATGATCTCAGCAGAGGTCGTCAAACAGTTGAGATTGTCGACAACACCACACCCACAACCATACAACATCGGGTGGCTTCGACAAGGACGAGATCTTCGTGTCAGCCAATAGTGTCGGTTGTCATACGACATCCAACCCTTCAAGGATGAGGTATTATGTGATGTTTCCCCACTGAATGTCTGTGATGTTCTCTTGGGCCAACCATATATGTGGAGACGTCATGTTGTTTACTAGTCTCGACCCCGTAGTGTCATTGTTACTTTGGGGGGTCATCTCTACAGAATACCAAAGGTAGTTCTAACTATTGTTCCACCTAAAAAGTGTCGCAAGGTAGTATCTCATACTGCAAAATTCACCTTCTTCACAATCTGTTCAAAAGGGGAACAAAAGGACACTGCACCCACTACAGCTTCGCCCCCTGCACCTTCTATCTAACAGAAGCAGGTCGACAAGGTTGCAGCAAAGCGCAAAGATTTCTTCTGCACACCTTCCTCTCATGTAGCTCGACTTGTTCAACGACCTCAACTTCAACAGGTTCATGATAGACTTCCACAAACTAAGCAATGCGACATCTCCAACAATACAAGTAGCTCACCAAGATGCAGATCCAACAAACGTTTTTCCCTGTCCCCCGGGAACTCAACGCAATGGAGACCATTGCTTCCTAAGGAGGGAATATATATCCAGGTGGATATCGGTGGCCACCCACCTTTTCCGACTGGCTCAAAATAGTTTTCTGACAATTTTGACAATTTACTATTTTTAGCAGGTTTTAACTTACGGGGCCATTTTGAGGGCCTAAATGAAGGTTTTTCGAGATTGAGGTTCTCAATAATAGCCAAAGGCATGATTGAGCCTCCAAAATGAATCTCCTCGATGACACATTTCCAACGAGCTATCACACGCCTAAAACGGAGATCGTATGCAAAAATTACGACCCCGGGAAGTTGATTTACTCACTTACCTAAACGGGGCCCACATGACTTTTGACGCTTCATCTCCTAGGGTTAGGTTTTTGGATGTCTAGGGTTTTTGGCATTCCGGTTTATTTTAAAAAGGCCTTCAGAGCCTCATTGAAATCATCTTCTTGTGAATGCGAGTAGTCGTCACATCTCTTCTCAGAGATAAGCTGCCACCATTCTAGTGAGTCTTTCACTCTGTATTTTTACAATCTCTATACATTTATTTCATTAATAGAAATCATGTATTACTGTATCTCTGTTTTTATGGTTGCATCTCTAATATATTTTTGTTATATTATTGTATATACGCGATATCTCTGTGCATTTATTTATTATATCTTCGCTCTCATTTCATGCTGAAAATAATCTAGATCAGTGGTATCAGAGCAGGCTGCTCTTGATTGTTTTTTCAGTGCATGTCCCCAACGAGGTCCGAGTATAGAAAGTTGGGTTTCGAGCTTGTCTCTCTTGAAGACAATCGCTCTTGCACACCCAAGAAACCCTCAATGGCGGAATAAAAGAAAAACGACGGAGCAGACGATCCTATCAATCTGTTACTTGAGCAAGCTCTCATGCAACAGAGGGACAAAATGATGGAGAATTTTGCCCACATCCTTAAACGCCTGCCGATAGCATCAGGCGCATCTTCATCAAGCGACCACTTTGGAGGCACCTTGCCTTTCAAGGTATAAGTTAATTTTGATATTCCTGTATTTGAAGGACAAATAGATGCAGAAGCCCTATAAAAATGGTTAACTCTGATAGAAGGTTATTTCTTTGTTCACAATTTTTCCGACAAAGAAAAGATCACCTTTGCACTCCTTAAAGCTCTCCCTCATGTCAAAGATTGGTGGGAAACTTACTGGGAGCAAAGTTCCAGAGAGGAGTCTGGAATATATGGGGTCGATCCCACTTGAGATTTTTTTGTGGATGCGGTAAAGGAAAAGTATTACCCTGTTGGCAACTATGAGGACCAATACATGAGATGGACCACACTGCAGCAAGAGAGGGGCCAAGCAGTTCTAGAGTTCAACAATACCTTCCATACCTTGCACACCAAGTTGGGTATCAAAGACTTCGAGCAACATTTGTTTCTGAAATACCGTGGGGCTCTACATAGATACATCCAGATCGAAATGGATTTTCTAAACATCTCATCACTCGGTGATGTTTATCGATATGCTGTTAAAATTGAGCAGAAATTTAAGCACCAGAACAAATAGGAATTCGGGTTTGCAAATCCGCAACAACCATAGTATGACAAAGACGGACCTAACAAACAGTCTCCCAAAAACTAGTCCAAGACACAGGAAAACAAGGGTCACGGGAAGACAAAGAAGGACACTGGAAAATGGTGTGATTTCCACAAAAGCCCCTGGCACAACACCGATGAATGTCGCTCAAAACAATCATTGGTGGTCGAGATCAAAGACAAGGAACCAAACCCTGATTCAGAATCTGATTATGAAAATACTGGTAAAGGACAAATCATTGACGCAGACCCCACTGCTATTGTCGCGACTGTAACAATTCAACCAGAAGAATCAACAGATCCTGAAGAGGGGGAGCGCCTTTTTCATTCACAGATGTGGGTGAAGGGGACCCCGCTGCATTTTATTGCTGATAGTGGAAGCCAGAAAAACCTCATCTCAGCAGAGGTCGTCAAATAGTTGGGATTGTCGACAACACCACACCCGCAACCATACAACATTGGGTGGCTTCTGCAAGGACGAGATCTCTGTGTCAACCAACAGTGTCGGTTGTCATACGACATCCAACCCTTCAAGGACGAGGTATTATGTGATATTTCCCCATTAGATGTCTGTGATGTTCTCTTGGGCCAACCATATATGTGGAGATGCCATGCTATTTACGAGTCCCGAACCCGTAGTGTCATTGTTACTTTGGGGGGTCATCTCTACAGAATACCAGAGGTAGTTTCAACTATTGTTCCACCTAAAAAGTGTTGCAAGGTAGTATCTCATACTGCAAAATTCAGCTTCTTCACAGTCTGTTCAAAAGGGGAACAAAAAGACACTGCAACCAATACAGCCTCACCCCCTGCACCTTCTATCCAACATAAAAAGGTCGACAAGGTTGGAGCAAAGCGCAAATATTCCTTATGCACACCTTCCTCTCATGTAGCTCGACTTGTTGAAGAGCCTCAGCTTCAACAGGTTCATAACAAACTTCCACAAACTAAGCAGTGCAACGTCTCCAACAATACAAGCAGCTCACCAAGATGCAAATCCAACAAACGCTTTTCCGTCTCCCCTGGGAACTCAACGCAATGGAGACCATTGCTTCCTAAGGAGGGAGGATTTATCTAGGTAGATATCGGTGGCCACCCACCTTTTTCGACTGGCTCAAAATAGTTTTCTGGCAATTTTGTCAATTTACTATTTTTAGCAGGTTTTAACTTTCGGGGCCATTTTGAGGGCCTAAATGAACCCTTTTCAAGATAGAGGTTCTCAATGATATCTAAAGGCAAGATTGAGCCCCCAAAATGAATTTGCTCGACGATACCTTTCCAACGAGCTATCACATGCCTAAAACGGAGATCGTATGGAAAAGTTACGACCCCGTGAAGTTGATGTACTCACTTACCCAAACGGGGCCCACATGAATTTTGGTGCTTCATCTCCTAGGGTTAGGTTTTTGGATGTCTAGGGTTTTTGGAATTTCAGTTTATTTTAAAAATGCCTTCAGAGCCTCATTGAAATCATGTTCTTGCGAATGCGAGTAGACGTCACATCTCTTCTCAGAGATAAGCTGCCACCATTCTAGCAAGTCTTTCACTTTGTATTTTTACAGTCTCTGTATATTTATTTCATTAATAGAAATCGTGTATTACTGTATCTCTGTGTTTATGGTTGCATCTTTGATATATTTCTGTTATATTATTGGATATACGTGATATCTCTATGCATTTATTTATTGTATCTCCGCTCTCATTTCGTGCCGAAAATAATCTAGATCAGTGGTATTAGAGTAGGCTACTCTTGATCGTTTTTTCAGTGCATGTCCCCGACGAGGTCTGAGTATAGAAAGTTGGGTCTCGAGCTTGTTTCTCTTGAAGACAATTGCTCTTGCACACCCAAGAAACCCTCAATGGAGGAAAAAAATAAAAACGATGGAGCAGACGATCCTATCAATATGTTGCTTGAGCAAACTCTCACGCGACAGAGGGACGAAATGATGGAGAATTTTGCCCACATCCTTAAACACCTGCCAATAGCATCAGGCGCATCTTCATCAAGCGACCACTTTGGAGGCACCTCGCCTTTCAAGGTACAAGTTAATTTTGATATTCCTGTATTTGAAGGACACATAGATGCAGAAGTCCTAGAAAAATGGTTAACTCTGCTAGAAGGTTATTTCTCTGTTCACAATTTTTCCGACAAAGAAAAGATCACCTTCGCACTCCTTAAAGCTCTCCCTCATGTCAAACATTGGTGAGAAACTTATTGGGAGCAAAGTTCCACAGAGAAGTTTGGAATATATGGGGTCGATCACACTTGGGATTTTTTTGTGGATGCGGTAAAGGAACATTATTACCCTGTTGGCAACTATGAGGACCAGTACATGAGATGGACCACACTGTGGCAAGAGAGGGGCCAAGAAGTTCCGGAGTTCACCAATACCTTCCATTCCTTGTGCACCAAGCTGGGTATCAAAGACTACGAGTGACATTTGGTTCTGAAATACCATGGGGCTCTACACAGATACATCCAGATTGAAATGGATTTTCTAGACATCTCATCACTCGGTGCTGCTTATCGATATGTTGTTAAAATTGAGCAAAAATTTAAGCATCAGAACAAACGGGAATTCGAGTCTGTAAATCCGCAATAACCAAAGTATGACAAAGACGACCCTAACAAACAGTCTCCCGAAAACCAGTCCAAGACACAGGAAAAGAAGGGTCACGGGAAGACAAATAAGGATATCGGAAAATGGTGTGATTTCCACAAAAGCCCCTGGCACAACACCATTGAATGTCACTCAAAAAATTCATTGGTGGCCAAGATCAAAGACAAGGAGCCAAACCTTGATTCAGAATCTGATTCTGAAAATACTGGTAAAGGACAGATCATTGACACAAACCCCACTGCTATTGTCGTGACTGCAACAATTCAACTAGAAGAACCAACAGATCCTGAAGAGGGGGAGCGCCTTTTTCATTCACAGATGTGGGTGAAGGGGACCCCGCTGCATTTTATTGTTGATAGCGGAAGCCAGAAAAACCTCATCTCAGTAGAGGTCGTCAAATAGTTGGGATTGTCGACAACACCACACCTGCAACCATACAACATCGGGTGGCTTCGGCAAGGACGAGATCTTCATGTCAGCCAACAGTGCTGGTTGTCATACGACATCCAACCCATCAAGTATGAGGTATTATGTGATGTTTCCCCATCGGATGTCTATGATGTTCTCTTGGGCCAACCATATATGTGGAGATGCCATGCTGTTTACGAGTCTCGACCTCGTAGTGTCATTGTTACTTTGGGGGGTCATATTTACAGAATACCAGAGGTAGTTCCAACTATTGTTCCACCTAAAAAGTGTCGCAAGGTAGTATCTCATACTGTAAAATTCAACTTCTTCACAGTCTGTTCAAAAGGGGAACAGAAGGACACTGCAACCACTACAGCCTCTCCCCCTGCACCTTCTATCCAACAGAAGCAGATCGACAAGGTTGCAACAAAGCGCAAAGATTCCTTCTGCACACCTTCCTCTCATGTAGCTCGACCTGTTGAATAGCCTCAACTTCAACAGGTTCATGACAGACTTCCACAAACTAAGCAACGCGACGTTTCCAACAATACAAGCAGCTCACCAAGATGCAGATCCAGCAAACGCTTTTCCCTCTTCCCCGGGAACTCAACACAATGGATACCTTTGCTTCCTAAGGAGGGAGGATTGATCCAGGTGGATATCGGTGGCCACCCACCTTTTTCGACTAGATCAAAACAATTTTTTGGCAATTTACTATTTTTAGCAGGTTTTAACTTTTGGGGCCATTTTGAGGGCCTAAATGAAGGTTTTTCGAGATCGAGGTTCTCAATGATAGTTGAAGGCATGATTGAGCCCCCAAAATGAATCTCCTCGACGATACCTTTCCAACAAGCTATCACACGCCTAAAACGGAGATCGTATGCAAAAGTTACGACCCCGAGAAGTTGATGTACTCACTTACCCAAACGTGGCCCACATGACTTTTGGCGCTTCATCTCCTAAGGTTAGGTTTTTGGATGTCTGGGGTTTTTGGCATTCCGGTTTATTTTAAAAAGGCCTTCATAGCCTCATTGAAATCATCTTCTGGCGAATGCAAGTAGCCGTCATCTTCATTCACATCAGGCTCATCCTTCTTAGGGTCACCGTATACTACCATCCATGGGTTGAGTATAATGTTATGTCATTTATATTATAGAACATTAAATCACATAAAATGGATTGTAAAGTAACATTGAGTATTAGATATCATTGACAAATATTTATAATAGCTTAATATCATAAGTGTTGATCTCCAAAAAAAATTCAAATTTGTAAAGGTATTCTATAGATGGGAAAGTGGGAAGATATTATGGAATTGGACACAGAAGACCTGGAAAATATGATAGCCTTTTAAGCTAAAGATCTAACATGGACCCAAATTGGAGGGGATCAAGTTGCTATTATTCCATATAGTCGACTTGAGGATTTTATAAATGGGGAGCAATCAGATGAAGAATATGCCACTCAATTTATTGTTAATACAAATCGATCTAAAGAAGTGGAGGAGATTGTATGTGCCCGCATTAACACATGTCTGGAATATGCCATGTGAGTCTTTATTTGTTTAATATAATTATGAACTTCTAATTCAAGTTTATTATGAAAAAATTGTGTTGACATGTTTCCTAATCTATTATCATTGTTCTTATTTAGTTATTGGTGTGCATATGGTCCGGATTCGACACATAAACTCTCAGGTGGTGAGATTACAATGAATCCACATGGATAAAAAAAAATGAAACACAATCCACGCCAAAGCATTAAGGTTGGTTGCAGATGTCATTTCATCATGCATCGACTTTATATGCGTCCAAAAGATGATATTCTAACATACATTGGGTGTAGGCATATTGATGAAGATGGTGGCATGTGTCACGGGAAGAATGTGGTGGGTAGACCTCAAACATTCAAATATGCACCACATTTGTCCTTTGATATACGAGCTAGTGTAGAAAAGATGATTGAAGATGGTTTTAATGTCACAATGGTTTGGGATAAATTCATCTATGATGTAGAGCACCAATCTGGTGAGTTATTCACAGGGGTAACTCGGGATGCCTTAATGACAATGATGGATATTTCTAACATTTACCATAATATTAGAAATAAAGAATATATGAAGGATGAGAGTGATCCAACAAGTGTCGATTGTTGGTATAATTAGTTTCCAGATAGATTTTTTTCTATCAAAAGCAAGATATTGTGCAAAACGTACCATTCATTATATGAATACAAACCCGCTGGATGCGTTCCATGATGGCAAAGTATTCCCACAACAATGCTATGTCTATGGATTCCACATTTAGTACCAATATGTATGGGGTGCGTATAATCAACCTTTTCATTTCTTTATGGTGATTAAAATCAATTTTTATGTGTTGAATACTATATTAACACTTACGTTTTTTTAATGTAGTATCAACTTTATACGTTAATGGTATTCGACAAACATCGTAATGGTGTTCCAGTGGCTTGGGTGATTTCATCACGTAATTCTACATATGATATTAGTAAATGGTTGTCAACTTTATTTGATGTGGGAATGAAAGAACGCCTAGATTGGCATGTACGAACATTTATCACAGATGATGCTACTATTGAGATTCAAGCATTAAGGTTTGACATTTGTTTTATTTCAAAATAAACATGAAAAAAACATGTTGCATTCACATAATTTACTCTCTTCTAATGTAATTTTATTTCAGGAGTTTAACCAATTTCTCAATTCTACTATGTGTATGGCATGTCCATCGAGCATGGGTAAAAAATGTTGGAAGCAAAGTGAAAGTCAAAGAAAACAAAGTCCGCATTATTCATGCTTTAGGAGAAATCATGCATAGTTGCCAAAATGATGAGTTTGTACGAAAAGCAGTTGCAAGAATATTTAATGAATTTAGTGAAGAGGAAAAGTTTCTGAAATATTTTGAAACCACTTGGCTATCCAATGACAAAATCTGTAAGTGTCATGTAACATTGAATCATAACTATTATTCCATACTTGCATGTTTTTATACATTACTTTTTAGTTGATGATAAAAAAAATTCCAGATATGTGGGAAAAAGCTTATAGGAAATTTCTGCATTCCAATCAAGACACCAATAATTCATTTGAATCCTACCACATGTATCTAAAATATAGGTACCTATATGAGGATAACAATTCATGCCACAAACGGGTGGATTTGTTGTTGTTCATCTTATTGAAAAAAGTTGAACTATACTATATTCATAATCAACGTTTAAAAGAAGCAGGAATTATAAAGCCTACCAAATGTGAGAAACAAGAGACTCACTCAAAGGCTAGAGCAATCCAGATACGAGATGAAGATTGTCTACATGACCCAAAAAATATGAATGAATTTCTAGTTCGTAGTCAAAATAAGGATACTCCTGATACCTGGTTTAATGTCATATACACAGGGTCTGAGTTTAATTTTTGTAGTTGTGATTGGGTGTTGAATGGAAATGTTTGTAAGCATGTCTTCGATGTTCAAATGTGGGCTAGTGAACATGATTTAGACATTAATACATTACCAAATGTTTCAAGTCTAATAAGATCAAGCAAACTTTAACAATGTAAATATTTTATCAAATCATGTTGATCCTGACACATCAACATTGAACAATCCAATATATGAGGTTGATAGATTGCATTTTTTACATGCATCAAACAATAAAAGAGAGAGGAATATGTTGAACAAGTTGCCTACAAATGTGGACCATGCTGAAGCAATTGACAAATTATTTTGCACTTTAGATGCGGAGATAAACAAAAAATTTATCAGTATCATGTCTCCATCTAAAATCACGACTAAGAGACAACACAATTTTTTGAGCCCGCAAAGCAAAAAGACACAACATCGTCATCAGAGACATTCAACTAAGGATAAACCACAATTTCAAAGCGTTGGACGGGTTCGCATAAAGTCAATGAATAACATGGACATTCAAACGGAACTAATTTCTTCGAAAGATCGTAGGAATGTGAAACGAACCTCTGATCATGTGAAACATTATGTTCGAGACAATATAGGTATTGTAATTAGAGATGTTAATTTGTTTTACATTATATGAATTATATTATTAGCCTCAAACTCATTTTAGGAATGTTGTATGATTGTAGTTACAGTTGAGGGATCCACATATCAGAACGAACCTTGTCGTGTTCGACATTGTCAACTTCAATTTTTTTCTGATGATATTATTGAGGGTGACACAGGTACATTTTTTAAATTATTTCGACAAAAGAGAGTTGTGAAAATATTTATATAGTTTAGTTAAAGTTTGTCTAATTAAATATTTAGTGCATCATGTCTTACGATGAACACTAACCTTATTTCATTTTAATGGTTTATGTTGTAAGTTGAACGAAATGATTTAGTGATCCAAGAAATTAACACATGCATGCCAACAGTTCCATTACTTCCAGATTTGAACATATGAGGCCTGATGAAAGGTAAATTTAACACTCAAATTTTCAAAAAGTAATCATATGATAAATGACATGAAGCATATATTATTTTAGCACGTATTTTAAATAAAAAATGAGTTACGAAATATTACTAATAACAAATTTGTTTATTTATGGTTTTCAGGAGTATCGGGGGATTTGATATAATGACATGATGAAAGCATTTGGATGAAGTTTTGCAAAATTATGTTTTTGTCTCATACCACTTTAACCATTGTCCATATCATAGTTCATTCTTATTTTTAAAAGCCATTTTATATACATTGTATATTAAGATACATTTTATCATTACATCTTGATGACATCACAATTTCATGTCCACTATGAATAAGAAAAAAAATTTAGGTAACTAATTATTCAATAGAGGGTGTGGGCTCATACTTAATAGCAAGTGTGATCTTACTTGCTATGTTGTCCTGATTATTGAAGTGTTGCATTTTTCTTCATACAAAAGCCTTAGTTAATGGATTTATTTACAATGATTTATTGGTATTATATGCAATTTCCACTAAATGTAAGCATTCATCTAACCTAGAGAATTTTTCCATGGTTTACATTTGCATCATATCCTTAAGAATTTTTTTATTAAGTTTTCATCTACCTGTATTAATTAGATACATATATATACTTGTATATATACTGACATATATATTGTTATATATACTGGTATATATATGAAGTATATATGTCGGTATATATACAAGTATATATAGCAGTATATATATCGTTATATATACTTAGTATATATGAGTATATATACTAAGTAAATATACCTAGTATATACTTAATATATATATATATATATA
>ML827743.1:30381-50195 GCA_009831015.1 Picea engelmannii | reverse complement strand
TCTCATTCCCCACATTCTTGTTCCACTCGGGAGTATACACCTTCACAAGCACAATCCATCGGTGCTTCACCTCCCTCTTTGGGTCTCGACAACAGGTTGGATTAGGAATTCTTAGAACTCCATAGATGGTGCTGGACTCTCTCTAGGAGAAAACCACTTCCCAGTAGACTCTCTCACCTGGAGAGAGCTGCTCACATGCCTGACAACCTACCTCTTCTACCACGGGCATGACAACTCGTTTCTCCAACACACTCCTCGACTCAACTCTAGCCAGGTGAGGAAAACAAAAATGATTCAACACTCATTCCCATAGGGATGATAGTGGCAACAACAGATGGGCATGGAACCGCAGGTGGAAATAGCCCACGCTAAAATACGGCACCACTAAGGAGATTACCCAGGTGTCGGGTTCCTCAGGTGTCACAGAATGGCTCACAGATTACCAGTTTCAGGATGCGTGACTATGTAGAGGTCGAACAGGTTAGACGACGGATTAGTCCATGGGTTTTTCCCATTGGTTTTCAAGGTGCGCGACCAAAGAACAAAATGAAGAGGTCGATTCTCCTAGTTTCAGGTTTTGAATGTGGATAGAAGAATGGACATGACAAAACGCTAACTCGGATGGAAGAATGACTCACAAATTACTCGTTCCAGGGTTCCTGGTGCATGACCCTGTTCATGGTTAGACAATGGTTGGAGAATCGCCAGACTCCACGAACAAACCACCAACACAGCTCAACTCATCAGATTTTAATGCATGTGCCCAGGTCGACACTTGTCTTCCTGGAGATGCATGCACTACATTTTCATTCATTCCCCTTTCCCAGGAACTTAGGAAAAAACTCATCAATTTTCCACCTTAGCCTTTAGGAAATAATAATAAATTAGTATCCACTTTAGAGGTAAGCCCCCTAGCTTAGCCCCTAGGCCCACACACTTAGCCTCCTCCCTTACCCAACCTTGTAGAAGCTTAGTCCCCCATCACTCTTTATTTGTGGTCGGTCTACACGCAACAATGTTTATATTTTATTAATGATCTGCATAATTACAAATACAAAATTAGGCTCCTGGCCCTTAACACCTAGGCTTTCCGGCCTAATAAACACATAATCCCACCAGCTTATATACACTTGAATCACCAGCCTATAAACATAATTACAATAGGGACTCGTCCTTAGGGATGCTACAATCCCCTCCCCTTATTTTTGCACTGTCCTCAGTGCAACTCTTTACACAGCATCAACAAGATTTCCAAAATCTTCAAAAAGATGTGAGTATTCTACCCGCATAGCATCCTCATGCTCCCACGTCACGTCCTCATGACCGTACCAGGTCCACTGGACCTTTACAAGCCCTATGGCTTGATTCCATAGTTGTTTTCTCTTTCAGTCCAATATGTGCACCGGATGCACTTGTAAGATGCCTTCTTGCTCTACTTGAATCACATTCCAATCAATAACATGATTAGTGTTGGAGCCACCCTTGTTTTTGTAGTCCTTCACGAATTTCATTCTTAATGCTTGAAATCGAAAGATGGTTTTCATATTTTTCCCTCTGAGGTATCAAAATCTCTAAAGCTTTAAAACACGAGAAGCGATGATTGTTATACTCTCGAGGCGAGTCCTACCTTTCGTTAAAATGTTTCCTCTTTTGTTCTACCTCGGGATCTCATAGGTCGGATACTATAAGTCATATAAGTCACCCGCCCCGAGCTACGAAACAACGAAATTGTTTTAATTTTTCACTTAGGACAGTAACGAAGGTAAAGTTTTCCCTAACCCATGATTAAACGTCGTTGGGGTTTCACACCTCGGCGTTCGCCAAAACCAAAAATTTATTGTCGTAACCTCGATAGCCGAGAACACGAAGTCCTTATCTTAGTAACCCGTGTCATGGTTAAAAGTAAAATCTAAACCATGGTAAAAGTTTTGTCGACAATTCGTCACTCGGCGTTTTCTTTTTAAAAAGTTACACCGTCTAAATCCCAACTCGCGAGATCACGATACAGATATAAACACAATTAATTAATCACTTAATCCAAGATTATTTTCCCTTTTAATTAAGTCATGTCGTCGTGAATCTCACGGTTTCGCAGCTCGACATGCAAACCTCCCGGAAACTTATTTTTGAAGCTCCGAGTCGCGATATGGAGAATATAATAATTATGAAATTAATCAAGCCCCAAATCACGATTACCTTTTTATTAACCAAAATCGATCATCGCAGTCTCGAGTGTTAGAGATTCAAAGTGTTAAAGTAAAATCCTCGATATAATGAATACCGAAATATTGATTAGCATGGGTAAAACCGGATTAGTTAAGCTAAGTCAACACATATCTCGTGTTTCGATGCTTGTGTGATTTACGAGGTAACCTTTTCTTTCCATACGCCAACTGACGTTTTAAACTGCCAAATTTTATGGCATTAATGAGGAAATAGGGTAAATCAATGAATATAAGATCAGATTTTTACGGCAAAATTTATTTCTAAATATGATTTAACAGACTTGTTCTAAAGGGTACCGAGTTTTCAAATATATATAAGAGCTGTGGTTTATTTTAACAAATGCATTTCATATTACGCAGAGCACATTATCTCTGAGCAGTTGACTTCTGTATGTATACGTATTTCTATCGCAGAAGAGTTAAAACACAATCTCCAGCCATGGCTCCGCGAAAAGAATCCAAAGCCAGTGTTGAGGTTTCAAGACAGGGCTCGGAAAATGTTGCAGATACTTTGCCTCGAAGTATCGACTTGGTCTCAAATTGGTCGTTTGTTTCAGATGTTCTGCAAACAGAATTGGTGGATTATTCCAATGACTCCAATGACAACGAAAAAGATGATATAACCACCAAGTACAAAATAGTCATCCAATCCGGAATGCATAGAGTAGCAGCCAGGCCACGACTATTTCCATATTATGATATGGTCCGATGGGCATTGGATCATGTTGACATACCGACCAGAACCATCATGAATGAGCAGAAAGTCACCATCGGGACTTTCAGGCCAGAACATTTGCAAGCCATGTATAAGATGCCCACAACCTCCAACTACACATATGGTGCCAAATTCTTGGATGAGTTCAAGCAGAAGGAATGCGTACAGTATGATAAAACCATGTCCAGTTTGATAAAAGATTGGGTTTCGAGCACCGCGAAGTTCAGAGCTGATAGTCACGGCATATATTCAATCGCCTCTTTAGAGCCACAATACAAGTACGTTGCCATGATGACATGCAGGCTATACGGGAAAGAGGACACCTCACATTTTTATCTTTCGTGGGTGCCTCTAATGTTTTGGGTCGCCGAAGGCGGTTCTTTCAACTAGGCAAAAATTTTGTCTGATAGCTTGACCAGTCGGGTCACGAGTATCGGGCACAGAAGGAGAACAGAAAGGCATCTTCATTCTTCATGTCTGCATACATTATGGACATCGTTTGTTTTTTGACACCGTTTCCCTTAATGAGCTGGAGTTGGACTCCATCAAAAGACGAACCCACACACGTTTATCATGCAAAATTATGGGAAAACAAAGCGGAAAATTTTGTGTATGAAATCTTTAACTAGGTGATGGTGCCCCTACATGTCACCATTTTTGGTCACCCGCCACCCCGGATCTTGGACAACATAGTAACGAATCTGAGTAGCATAGAAGACTGGTATGTAGAAGTAGAATTTTCATACCTCTGAGTTTTCGGGGCTTCAGTCCCCCCTCATGCGTTACCATTGTTCATTCCCGACAAGTTGGCTTGTCGTGAGGTCACTAGGCAAACAATAATTGGTGGTATAAGCAAAGAGCTTAAAGGGTACTCGAAGAAGGTATGGCCACCTTTGCCTGTTCATTTGAATTCTTATTCTTTATTAGATTTCGGGCATGCCAAAGCCGAGGCAGCAGCCCTGGAAGACCTAAAGTTGGTCTCCATTGAATACAAGAAGCACGATCCGCAAAGGGTCATGAGCAATCATTTGGCCAGTTGCGGGCTCAAGAGATTTGAGCACGAGAATTCACCCTTGGATGACATTTTTCGAGGCACAAGGTCCTATGCTGATATTCTAGCTTGGATACAAACCTTGGCACCCGAGGAAAGAGCCGATGTTTTGAAGTTCCAGGAACATCGACGTAGTTATCTTCCCACAGTGTTGCGAGGTGAGGGTCCGAGTACATTGAAGGCGAAACAGAAAGAGACTGAAGGCTCTAAGGATGTGACTCCCGATCAAGAAAAACACCAAGACGAGGGAGAGAAAACTAAGAGTCCAAAGTAGAGATAAAGACTCTCGACCCGTCGAAGAAGCAGAGTCTGGTCACTACTTCGAGAAAAGAAGCAAAGCAGATCGGAGAACCTATCACAGCAGTTACCCCCTTGCAGTCGACGTAAGGAAATATTGATGCAGGATGGATATTCAATGAAGAGTTGAGGAATACAATGGTAGAAGAGCTCCCTCCGAATGAGTTCTTCTTCGATAAGAAGAGAAAAGCAGTGGTAAAGAGAGAATTTTACCAAGAAGGGGAGTCGACAACCAAGAAATACAAAGTCATAACTAATGGGAAGGACAAGAAAAATGAACAATTCGCGACCGAGATAGTAGGGACATTAGGAGCATATGCCTCAGTGAATCAGTTTTCAGTCAGACTTCTAAAAGACCAGCTTAAAAGAAAAAATCGCCTCATCAAGACCCTTGAAGCTAGACTAGCCACAACAACAAAAACTGCCAAGGACCAGGCGAGCGTAGGAATAGAGCAGGCTAGGTTGGACGATAAAAATGAGATACATATACTTAAGACTAAGCTCGAGCAAGCACAACTGGTGGTTCGGGATGGTCAGATACAAGCGAGTCAGCAAGAAGATTTGATCCAGCACCTGCAAGCTAGGGTGGAAATTGCCGAAAGAAAGGTGATAGATATCGGGATGTTTCAATCCTAGGCGATGGAGATTCGGGGTAGAGTCTCTGCGGCTCAACAAAAATTGCTCGACAAGGTAGGGGAGATTCGGGATAATTGCTTGCTGGTTAATCGCGTTTTGGAGAACTTATCTTCCAGAGAAAGGGAAACGGGAGAAGCACGGGTCGCCTTTCAAGAGGTTGTGATAGCCACAAACAACAGGGGTTTGGGAAGTACTCCCAGGTTCACCATTTCGGAACAAACCAGAGGAAACATTCTATTAAAAGAATGGGAACACAACATCGCCGAAGGCAAGCAGCAAGCCAAAAAGATAATGAATTCCTTAGAAGAGTCTTTTAGTTCTATAGACGACGATCTCCTAGGCATTGAGAGCGGAGGTAATGTCAAGGTGTTGATGCAAATGGATATGGAAAAAATCTCGCTTGATCTGAGGGAAAAAGAGGAAAGAGATTCAGCCGAGATTTCCCAAATGACTATGGTGGACATAGTCCAAATAGACAAATGCATGATTAGACCAAGCGCTCAATTATGCATCATCGACATCATAGACGGATAGATGGAAGACAGGCTGCCGTAGTTAGCCCGAGAGTGTTACTTCTTTGAAGCCAGCTGTCAAGCAGAACCGTCATGACTGATATCTCAGCTGGTCGAAAGATGTGTCACCTGTATCGAGCACACGCGAGGACAAACGTCTGGCACCAAGTGAAGACAGAGAAGAAGAAATGGAGCGATTTCTCTCCTCCCTGTCATAACCAAAATTTTGTGACGATTGAAATTCTGTCCTATTTGTAAAACTATATAAATATACCACAGAAAGAAAAGAAAGAGGATGGACCTTTTTGTGTCGATTGTAATAGAGTTTTTTACAATTTTTGAGAGTTAATACAAAGCAAATCTGAAGATTCTCAATTCTGTCACGACTGTGTTATGAGTTTGTTTCCTTGTATCTCATATTTTCATTTCATTTCATATTCATAACTGATGAATGCTTCGTTATAATTTAGTACGAACACTACTATAGAGAATGAATTTTGGTTTTTTGTAATTGTTTACTGTTTTTCCTCTGTACCAGCTATCAGCGGGTGTAAGACCAGTCTACACTTTCAAAATTCTACACATATTCTATGCTACATCGGGTTATTTCTTTGCAGTTTTCCTCTTCTGTTTGTACGTGATATTCTCCCTCGATAGGAGCCTTACATCATAGAAAGCTAAATGTTTTTCTCCCACCTCATACATTTTATTAAGATATAACTCAGTTATGGGAAAGAGCCTTTGATTTGCATCCCTATTTTATTCCTGAAATCGTAAATTCTCTTTTATACGACCAAATTGAGACAACACTTAATCTCTCTCTGAAATTTTTCCTACTTTACTGTTCCTCCATGACTGTCCCTGTACCAACATAGCCCAATATCGAACGCGGATTATCAAACCAAACGCACATTTCCTTAAACCTTTTCGATACTATTCTTAAAACCGCTACTAACCGGGTCGAACTTGAACGTTCATGGGAAACCATTGAACAAGATATAACTATCCAGGAACAGTTAGAAGCTAGACAATGCCAACGTAGAAATCTTCCCTAGTTTCCTTTGCCGAAGGTTGACGTTTCTCTCTTCTCCACATTTTACCCACTTTCGAATGCCTAGACACTGTACTTCTAAGTCTTAATTACAGACTCTGGAACAACATCTTTCTAGCGCCATTGCCAGGGACCGAAGCTACGAAATCTTTTTCCCTGGGAAAACGACATTTATTTTTCGTTGAAAGTGTTACCCTTTGATAGTGAACAAAGAGTACACACATTTTAAGGCTTCCTAATCTTTCACTTGGCGACTCCATGAATAATAAACTGGCATCCGGTCGAAGGAATACCAGACAAAACCCGGATGGTAATCAGATTATGCCCGTTACTGATCCCGAGAATATTCTAAAGGCGAGAGGCTCTCTTAAGACAACCGCTGCAATTTACAAATTTAAAACCCCACAACTGAATACTAAGAGTTCTTCTGAACCCTCAACTTGACGCAGTCCTCTTTTTGATACTAAAGTTTTAACGCCAAACTGCTCCGAAGGTAGGAGTGAGATTCATCCGACAATCCCCTTAGTACACAAAGGAAAGGGCCCTCTTGAAATTTCATCGGCAGTTGACATACCATCTTTCCTTCAGTTAAATTTCCCGACCTCACCAAATTCTGAAGAGTGTGTTGCACATTCGGTTTCCACACCCATTGGTTCTCCTGATTTCATCTCTTGCAAATCCGAGGAACCGAGTCCTCGTGTTCCTTATCTTTCCTCGACGGATTTTCCTCTTCGCGAAGAAAATAAAGATTCACTTTTAATTTTCCAAAACTCCCTTTATAACTTTCTGCAAATAACGATGGCAGCTGCAGGAGGAGGAGGTGGAGGGTTTATAAAAGGAGGTGGAGGGTTTATCGGAGGAGGAGGGGGAGGAGCCCCTCTAGGAGGAGCTGGAGGCCAAGGGCCTGCCCCCCCTCCCAGAGTGTTCGTGAATGTTGCAGCCAGATATGCTCCCTTAGTATTGCCCATCCCTCTACATGACCTTCCCGAAAATTACATAAAAAAATTTACCGAAATTCACCGGGGAAGGGGATCTGACCGCGGCCGAACATATCAATTTCTTCGATCAATTTGCTGATATCCTAGGTATAGAGCATGAGGAAATATATTCGAGACTTCTTGTCCGAACCTTCGAAGGCTAGGTCCTAACTTGGTTTCGGAGCCTACCCGCAGCATCTATCTTGTCTTATGACGCTTTGGAAGATGCTTTCCTCAGACAATGGGGCGAGAGAAAAGACCATCTATATTATTTAACCGAATTCGGGTCTTTAAGAAAAAAGAATTCAGAAACAGTCATGGAATTTATTCAAAGATTCAACAAACTGTACAATAAAGTCCCAGCCGAGGTTAAACTGTCCCAACCCATGGTCAAAGTAACTTTCGCCGGAGCTTTCGAATTGGATTTCACACTCCTTTTGCGAGAAAGAAGGGGAGCCACCCTAAACCGAATGCAGGATGATGTGGTAGAAATAGAGTCTAATATGATGGCTTCGGGTAAACTTAAATCTAAATTAGAAACTGGAAACCGAGAAACCAAACGCTTTAGAGAACAAGCAGGTCTGTCAGGGTCTAATAGATCTGCAGATGATAGGGTAGATGACATGGCCAGAGTAATTAAAGAACTGTCTAATAAAATATCTAGAATGGAGTTCGAACAGGCCAAAGCTGACTCTTTACCCAAAAATGATTTCAAGAGGAACCCCAACCCCCCGAACCATCAAAGACAAATAAAAAACAAAGATCAAAAAATACAAGCTCCCTTAAAGAACAAAAATTTTATAGGAGCGAACGATTTTCAAGATTTCGGAGATTCAGATAATGATGTCACAAACTTCGGTGATGACTGCACAAAACCATATCTGACTCGAGAATATTATAAGAAATCTCTAAGCACTCAACCACCATCGAATAGGGAAGAAGAAAGTGATCATACTAACCCTTGTGAATCTCAACAAGAAACTGAGATGATAATGGCTGAGTTTCAACCTAAGTACAACTTAAGATCTAAGAGTAAGCTCACCTCAACTACTCAACCCAAGAAAATCCTCCAAAGAGGTCAAGATTATGAACCTACTTCGGAAGAGACCTTACTACCCAACCACAAAAAGAAAACGGTAAGCACACAAGAGTCTGAAGTGGAAAAATTTGAAACCCAAGCACAAGGAACCGAAACAGTAAATAAAATTACGTCTTCAACCAGGACCATGAGTAATAAAGTGGTCCAAACGAATAAATCGGAAAGGAAGGATTTGGAAGTCTCAACCAAAGAAATAGACAAGGTGAGTGGAGCTTTCAGTTTTGAAAACGAAATAAATAAAATTAAGATACCAATCCCTTTGGTAGAATTAGCAAAAAACCCTGTTTATCGGAAGCAGATTACCAAAGCGATGGGTGTCTTTGAGCTAGAAAGCCAGTCTGATGTTTTAGACCTGGAAGATGACAAACCTAAAATCACTTTTGGTCCCCATTTTGAAGGAGCCAAAGACACCATTGCTCCCTTTTATATCACTTTAAATGTGTATGATCAATTGCTACATAATTGCATGTTAGACTCCGGAGCCTCCCATAACGTTATGCCTAAGATTATTATGGACAAATTGGGTCTTCAGATCACCAGACCTAATGGAGACCTTTACTCTTTTGACTCGAGGAGGGTTAAGTGTATGGGGATGATTAAAGATTTGGTAGTTACCCTGGAGCAGGTCCCGGTTAAGAGTATCCCGATGGATGTGGTTATTGCAGATATTCCCCCAAAATATGGCTTACTATTATCTAGGTCATGGGGAGCCAAGTTGGGGGGTTCTCTTCAATTGGACATGACGTTCGCCACAATCCCTGTGTTCGGTGGTCAGTTTACTCGGTTGTATAGAGAAACGAGATTAGCATATACAGTGAGTGACCCTCAAAACCCAAACAATTTCCCTATTTACATTGCGGATCAAGATTTGGGAAATTGTATTTTGTCTTTCGATGATGGTTTAGATGGTTGTCCAGAGGAAAATGATATAGAGCAGGAAGAGTCAAGTTACATGACAGAGGATCTGAGTAGCACCGGTGTCTGGAAAATGTATTTTGATGGTGCCTCATCTTCTAAAGGGGCCGGTGCAAGAGTGCTTTTAGTGGCTCCCGAAGGTAAATTCCCTGTTCCTTTGTCCTACCGATTGCAGTGGGACATTGATTATACTAACAACGTATGTGAGTACGAAGTGTTGGTCTTGGGATTAGAAGCTTCTAAAAAGCTAAAAATAAATAACTTAGAGGTATATGGAGATGTGGAGTTAATAGTCAAACAGATAAATCGACAGTACCAAGCCAAGCCTCCTAGATTAAGAACATACAAGAATTGTGCCTGGGATCTCATGGAAAATTTCTTCTGGTCCATAAATGTCCACTTCATCCCACGCGTAGAGAATTTACATGCTGATGCATTGGCTAAAGCATCCTCAACCTTCTCTCCGCCCACGACTTTCAGATTGAAGTATCACATTGAAATCAAACACAGACCATCTATACCAGACAATATCCAACACTGGCAGGTCTTTGAGGATGGCGAACAAATTAAGAAATTTCTTGCAGCAGTGGGTGAATTCTCTGAAACTCATGCAGACCAAGAAAATAAAAATGACCCGATGTGGATCATGCAAGAAGGGGAAGATCCTAAAGCCTTCTGAGAAAAAATTGCGGATCATCGTATGCTCGTCCTTAAAAACAACCAGATTCCGAAAGGATTGATTCCTTTAGAAAGACTTTTTGATCAGAACGACGTACCTGTAAAATCCACTTTACAGCCCCAACCAGAAGAAGTGGAGGACTGTGATATAGGAACTGAAAAAGAATCCAGGGTGGTAAAAATATCCAAGTTCCTCCCTCCCGAAGTGAAATTTAAGTATAAAGACCTACTCAGACAGTATAAAGATGTTTTTGCCTGGTCTTATGATGAGTTAGGAACATATGACACTTCCATAATTGATCACAAGATACCTTTGAAGCCTGGGGTCAAACTGTTTAGGCAAAAGATTAGGTAGATTAACCCCATTTTGTTACCTGTGATTGAAAAAGAAGTTAAGAAACTTTTAGACACGAAAATAATCGTACCTCTGAGATACTCAGACTAGGTATCAAACCTGATCCCAGTCAGGAAAAAGAGTGGGGAAATCAGACTGTGTGTGGATTTCCGAAACTTAAATAAGTCATCTCTCAAGGACAATTATCCGCTGCCCAAAATGGACCATGTGTTAGAAAAAGTAGTTGGAGCAAACCGAATGTCTATGATAGATGGGTTCTTTGGTAATAATCAAATCACCATGAATGAACAAGACAGGGAAAAAACTGCTTTCACCACACCATGGGGTACGTTCATGTATGAGAAAATGCCTTTTGGTTTGATGAATTCAGGGGCCACATTCCAGCGCGCTATGGACATCGCTTTCATAGGAGAAAGGGATAAGTTCGTAGTCATTTACCTCGACAATTTGACTATTTTCTCTAAAACCGATGAAGAACACTTGATGCATCTTAAACATACTTTTGAAAAATGCCGCAGGTTTAGTCTATCTTTAAACCCAAAAAAATCACATTTCTCCATGTGGGAAGGTAAGATTTTGGGTCATATTGTATCTAGGGATGGAATCGGGATTGATCCTAAGAGGATTGAAGCAATAGATACTATAAATATTCCCATAAATGTAAAAGAGATTCAATCTTTCTTAGGAAGAATAATTTTTTTACAAAGGTTTATCCCGAATTTCATTGAGATTGTAAAATTGATCACAGGGATGTTGAAGAAGGACAGCGGAGTAAATTGGACAACCGAGGCCAGAGCATCGTTCGCGCATATTAAGAAAGTCATAAGCGAGGCACCTGTGTTAGCAAGCCCCGACTATCTAAAATATTTTCTTATCTTCTCGTTTGCCTCCGAATACACCATCGCTGCGGTGCTCCTACAAAAGAACGAAGAAGGATTCGAACAACCGGTTGCCTTTTTCAACAAAAGCCTTAGAGATGCAGAACTGAAGTATGATATAATAGAAAAACATGCATACACCATGGTAAAATCATTAAAGGCATTCAGAACGTATGTACTACACTCAAAGATAATTGCGTACGTGCCTACCAGTTCTGTGAAAGATATATTGGTGCAGCTAGATAGCGATGGAAAAAGAGGGCGATGGCTCGCCAAAATCCAAGAATTTGATCTGGAAGTCAAACCGACCAAATTGATAAAAGGGCAAGGCCTGGCCAAACTCTCAGCTGAGTCGAATTTCAGAGCCCTAGATATCAATTTCCTGCAGGAAGGAGACGAAGGCACATACCTAAATGAGATGAATTAGGAAACAAGTCCAAACAAGATCGAAGAGAAGTTCTTATCATCGGGCTGGTATAGAGACATAGTGTCATACCTGCGAACTCTAAAATGCCCAAATGAACTATCACCATCTAAAGCCATAACTTTAAAACTCCATGCAGTTAAATATTGTATCGCCGAAAGTAAGCTATATTGGAAAGATCCACTCAGTTTCTTGTTAGTCTGTTTAGTTGAATCGGAAATTCAACGGGTTATAGACGAATTTCATGAAGGAGTCTGTGGGGGGCATCACACATGGAGAGATACAACTTACAAGATCTTGAGGGCTGGGTACTACTGGCCAAAACTCTTTTCGGACATTAATGCCAAAGTGCGTACCTGCAACCCTTGTCAACTTTTCGCAGGTAAACAGAAGCTCCCGACATTGCCTCTAGTTCCAGTCAAAACTGAAGCCCCATTTCAACAATGGGTTCTAGACTTCATAGGAGAGATTAATCCCCACTCCAGTGCTCAGCACAGGTGGATCTTAACAGCTACATATTATTTTACTAAGTGGGTAGAATCCATTCCAACCAAAAGGGCAACATACTCGGTGGTAATCGATTTCTTAGAAGACGATATTTTGTCAAGATTCGGTTGTCCCCAAAAGATAGTTACTGACAATGCTCAGGCCTTTAAATCTATGGCTATGATCAACTTCTGTCAAAAGTATAATATCATTCTTGGCCATTCCACAGCATATTACCCCCAGGGAAACAGATTGGCCGAGTCATCTAATAAGAGCCTGGTAAATATAATAAAGAAGGTATTGGATGAAAACAAAAGGTCTTGGCATGTGCACTTAAAATACGCATTGTGGGTGAATCGCATAAGCACTAAAAGTTCTATCGGCATTTTGACTTTTCAAATGGTCTATGGGACAGATGTTGTTCTACCTATAAACCCAACACTATCAGTAATGAAGTTATGGCAAGATCAAAATGAAGAACCCAATCATGTCACCAGGAGAATTAACCAGCTGATTGAGGTTCAACAACACAGAGTTGAAGTAGATGAAAAGATGAAGAAGTACCAAGATGACATGAAAGGATTATTCGACCGCAAAGCAAAGGACAGAGAATTCCTCCCAGGTGATTTAGTGTTAAGGTGGGATGGAAGAAAGGAAGCAACAACAAAACATGGAAAATTTGACCACCTCTGGTATGGGCCATTCAGGGTCTCGGCTCTGGAAGGAAAAAATTCTTTTCTACTAGAAAATATAGACGGAGAATTCCTCAACGCCCCTGTCAACGGGCAGTATCTAAAGCATTACATGACGTAACATTCGTCGGATTAAAAAAAAATAATTATTATTATTACATATATTTTGTGTACATATATGTATTTTTCATTTAAACATTGCTCTTGATTTTCTTTTCATTCATGAACTTTCAACACCATTTCGGATAGCCCTGATAATATTCGTATTTACCTCTTACAGGATTCCAGCTGCATATGAAACAAGTAGGAGAAGTAAATTGAAAGTCGGTGTCAGAAATAAATCGGCCTAAACAGGTGATACCTAAGAAATTTCATATTGCGCAAAGAAATTGAACTGAAAAGGTAAAAAATGATATTTCTCAAAAGACATGTTCTAAAGGACTATTAAAGAAAACCAAGGTAAGCTCACTCTAACAGCAACATCAGCTAAACTGATAGATAACATAATTGTTTCTTGGTTTAATAGTCTATAAAAAATTAAGACAAATGAAATGATTCACCCAATTTAAAAGCAGTCGGTCAAAGTAAAGTATCCTCGAAAAAGATCTACAGGAGTCAGTTTCAAATTTTTGACCTCTGTATTTTCAGTTCGTAAGTCACCGCCTGTCACCCTTTTCTATCTCCGAGTTTACCTTTCGAAGAGTCAACATCTTTCCATTTCACATAAGAAGGGATACAAGTTTTCGTTTCAACCTTATGAGCTTCAAAGAAGATTGTGAAAAGAAAGTGGGTCTTCACAAGTACTCGATCACCTGCTAAGCGAAGGAACGTTTAAAGTGATCCTAACTTTCCTAGGTTTTTCAATGGCATCGGAGGATTGAAGCTTGCTCAAATAGAATCCCCTAAAAAGTTATTTTCCTTTTTCTCCCTAAGAACAAAGGTGTTGTGAAGGTCAAGGGAAGGTTGGTACCGAGTAATCAAAGTAAGTTGATAGACCTATAATGCAAAATATTACACAGATATCAGCCCTGATACAAACTGATTTCCCCCATCTTCGCGCTCTAAAAAGTAAATTATAAGACAGGTGGTGAAAGAAAATTCAGAAATGATTGCCCCCACCTAGTCCAAGAGACGATGAAAGAAAATTAAGAAATGATTGCCCTCGTCTCAACATTTAAATGCATAAATATATTCCGAAGTGGTGAAAGGAAATTCAGTAAAAGGGGCCAGATAACTTCATCGGGGTATTGAACAGGCTCGCTGGTAGTGAAGAAATATCTGAGATATCTGTAAGGCTGTTATACATGAATATCACTCTACTCTGGTAACCAATGCTTTTTAAAACATGATCCACATCCTAAATTCAGACGAGACTTCCCAATTAAAAACATATAATCTTATTCTTTTGATGCAAGCCGATAGCTACAAGATCTGTTGGGTCTCCTAGGACTGTTTCGATTGTCTTAAAGCAGACCTGAATTTAGTAGCGGGAAAGGGAAAGATTGTGAAAGGGACTACAACTAAGTTTAAAAAAGTATCTGATTTTGAAAAATCTTTTCAAGGTAAAGAATGAAGTCTCTTTCCCCCTTCGATGCCCTGTTCTCAAGAACCTTTTCACCTAATTGAAGCTATTGACTCCATTTACCCAATATTGGCACGTGGTCTACTGTTCTTCCTGCCTTACAAGAAAGCGTGATCCCTAGTTGGAGCCTATGTTGGAGCTGCCCTTGTTTTTCTATCCCTTCACGAATTTCATTCTTAATGCTTGAAATCGAAAGATGGTTTTCATATTTTTCCCTCTAAGGTATAAAAATCTCTGAATCTTTATCACGCGAGCAACGATGATTATTATACTCTCGAGGCGAGTCCTACCTCTCATTAAAACGTTTCCTCTTTTGTTCTACCTCAAGATCTCGCAGGTCGGATACTATAAGTCATATAAGTCACCCACCCCGAGCTATGAAACAACGAAATCGTTATAATTTTTCACTCAGGACAATAACGAAGGTAAAGTTTTCCCTAACCCATGATTAAACGTCGTCGGGGTTTCACACCTCGGCGTTCACAAAAACCAAAAATTTATTCTTGTAACCCCGATAGCCGAGAACACGAAGTCCTTATCTTAGTAACCTGTGTCATGGTTAAAAGTAAAATCTAAACCATGGTAAAAGTTCTGTCGGCAATTCGCCACTCGACATTTTCTTTTTCAAAAGTTACACCGTCTAAATCCCGACTCGCGAGATCACGATACAGATATAAAGGAAATTAATTAATCACTTAATCCAAGATTATTTTCCCTTTTAATTAGGTCATGTCGTCGCGAATCTCGCAGTTTCGCAGCTCGGCATGCAAACCTCCCGGAAACTTATTTTCGAAGCTCCGAGTCGCGATATGGTGAATATAATAATTATGAAATTAATCAAACCCCAAATCATGATTACCTTTTTATTAACCAAAATCGATCATCGCAGTTTCGGGTGTTAGAGATTCAAAGTGTTAAGGTAAAATCCCCTATATAAAGAATACCGAAATATTGATTAACGTGGGTAAAACCAGATTAATTAAGCTAATTCAACACATATCTCGTGTTTCGATGATTGTGCGATTTACGAGGTAACCTTTTCTTTCCATACGCCAACTGACATTTTAAACCGCCAAATTTTATGGCATTATTGAGGAAATAGGGTAAATCGATGAATATAAGATCGGATTTTTACGACAAAATTTATTTCTAAATATGATTTGACAGACTTGTTTTGAAGGGTACCGAATTTTCAAATATATATAAGAGTTGTGGTTCATTTTAACAAATGCATTTCATATTACGCAGAGCACATTATCTCTAAGCAACTGACTTCTGTATGTATACGTATTTCTATCGTAGAAGAGATAAAGCACAATCTTCAGCCATGGCTCTGCGAAAAGCATCCAAAGCCAGTGTTGAGGTTTCTGGACAGGGCTCGGACAATGTTGCAGATACTTCGCCTCGAAGTATCGACTCAGTCCCGAATTGGTTGTTTGTTTTAGATGTTCTGCAAGCAGAATTGGTGGATTATTCCGATGACTCCAGTGACAACGAAAAAGATGATATAACCACCAAGTACAAAATAGTCATCCAATCCGAAATGCACAGAGTAGCAGCCAGGCCACGACTATTTCCATATTATGATATGGTCCGATGGGCATTGGATCATGTTGACATACCGACCAAAACCATCATGAATGAGAAGAAAGTCACAATCGAGACTTTCAGGCCGGAACATCTGCAAGCCATGTATAAGCTTCCCACAACGTCCGACTACACATATGGCGCCGAATTCTTGGACAAGTTCAAGTAGAAGGAATGTGTACAGTATGATAAAACCATGTCCAGTTTGATAAAAGATTGGGTTTCAAACACCACGAAGTTCAAAGCTGATAGTCACGGCATATATTCAATCGCCTCTTTAGAGCCACAGTACAAGTAAATTGCCATGATGACATGTAGGCTATACGGGAAAGAGGAAACCTCACATTTTTATCTTCCGTGGGTGCCTCTAATGTTTCGGGTCGCCGAAGGCGGTTCTTTCAACTGGGCAAAAATGTTATCCGATAGCTTGACCAGTCGGGTCACAGAGTATCGGGCACAGAAGGAGAATGGAAAGGCGTCTTCATTCTTCATGTTTGCATACATTATGGACGTCGTTTGTTTTTTGACACTGTTTCCCTTAATGAGTTGGAGTTGGACTCCAGCAGAAGACAAACCCATACACGTTTATCATGCAAAATTATGGGAAAACAAAGCGGAAAATTTTGTGTATGAAATCTTTAACTAGGTGATGGTGCCCCTGCATATCACCATTTTTGGTCACCCGCCACCCCAGATCTTGGACAACATAGTAACAAATCTGAGCAGCATAGAAGACTGGTATGTAGAAACAGAATTTTCATACCTCTGAGTTTTGGGGGCTTCGGTCCCCCGGCATGTGTTACCATTGTTCATTCCCGACAAGTTGGCTTGTCATGAGGTCGCTAGGCAAATAGTAATTGGTGGTATAAGCAAAGAGATTAAAGGGTACTCGAAGAAGGTATGGCCACCTTTTCCTGTTCATTTGAATTCTTATCCTTTATTAGATTTCGGGCATGCCAAAGTCGAGGCAGCAGCCCTGGAAGACCTAAATTTGGTCTCCATTTAATACAAGAAGCACGATCCGCAAAGGGTCGTGAGAAATCATTTGGCCAGTTGCGGGCTCAAGAGATTCGAGCACGAGAATTCACCATTGGATGACATTTTTCGAGGCGCAAGGTCCTATGCCGAGATTCTAGCTCGGATACAAACCTTGGCACCTGAGGAAAGAGCCGATGTTTTGAAGTTCCAGGAACATCGACGTAGTTGTCTTCCCACAGTGTTGTGAGGTGAGGGTCCGAGTACATCGGAGGTGAAACAGAAAAAGGCCGAAGGCTCTAAGGATGCGACTCCTGATCAAGAAAAACACCAGGACGAGGGAGAGGAAACTAAGAGTCTGAAAGCAGAGATAAATATTCCTGACCCACCAAAGAAGCAGAGTCCGGTCACTACTCCAAGAAAAGCAGCAAAGCAGATCGGAGAACCTATCACATCAGTTACCCCCTTGCAGTCGACGTAGGGAAATATTGATGCAGGATGGATATTCAATGAAGAATTGAGGAATATAAGGGTAGATGATCTCCCTCCGAATGAGTTCTTCTTCGATAAGAAGAGAAAAACAGTGGTAAAGAGAGAATTTTACCAAGAAGGGGAGTCGACAGCCAAGAAATACAAAGTCATAACTGATGGGAAGGACAAGAAAAATGAACAATTTGCGACCGAGATAGTAGGGACATTAGGAGCATATGCCTTGGCGAATCAGTTTTCAGTCGGACTTCTAAAAAACCATCTTAAAAGAAAAAATCGCCTCATCAAGACCCTTGAAGCCAGACTAGCCACAACAACAGAAATTGCCAAGGACCAGGCGAGCGTAGGAATAGAGAAGGCCAGGTTGGCCGATAAAAATGACATAGAGCTACTTAAGACTAATCTCGAGCAAGCACAACCGATGGTTCGGGATGGTCAGATACAAGCGAGTCAACAATTAGATTTGATCCAGCAGCTGCAGGCTAGGGTGGAAATCGCCGAAAGAAAGGTGATAGATATCGGGATGTTTCAGTCCTAGGCGATGGAGATTCGGGGCAGAGTCTCTGCGGCTCAACAAAAATTGCTCGACAAGGTAGGGGAGATTCGAGACAATTGCTTGCTGGTTAATCGAGTTTTGGAGTACTTATCTGCCAGAGAAAGGGAAGCGGGAGCAGCACGGGTCGCCTTCCAAGAGGCTGTGATATCCACAAACAACAGGGGTTCGAGAAGTACTCCCTGGTTCACCATTTCGGAACAAACCAGAGGAAAAATTCTATTAAAAGAATGGGAACACAACATCACCGAAGGCAAGCAACAAACCAAAAAGATAACGAATTCCTTAGAAGAGGATTTTAGTTCTATAGACGGTGATCTCCTAGGCATTGAGAGCAGAGGTAATGTCGAGGCATTGATGCAAATGGATATGGAAAAAATCTCGCTTGATCTAAGGGAAAAAGAGGAAATAGATTCAGCCGAGATTTCCCAAATGACTATGGTCGACATAGTCCAAATAGACAAATGCATGATTAGACCAAGCGCACAATTATGCATCATCGACATCATAGACGGATAGATGGAATATAGGCTGCTGCAATTAGCCCGAGAGTGTTTGATCAGGAGATCATGTCCTAAGTGGAAAAAATGCTCAAAATTGAACTTGCTCAGAATTGGTTGAAGTTGGAACGCCTGGATAGGTCTCGTCGATACGATCCTGCTGGCGTGAACGACACGCAAAACCGACTCTGCATCACAAAGATATCTCAGTCAGAAATTTCTTATTTCATTATAAAATAAAAAWWATATATATAATGAAATTATAAAARAAWGAAAAATGAAAAATTAAAAAATRAAAWCWTTATTGWAATGGGTTTWTKAAMMAAAAAHATDASGTGGGCGCRTAGGCCGCCACSTGGCWCTAAKRYMTATATATGGTTATATTAAACATATAAACYWTGGCGGGCGGAGCAMAYAWATGTATWTAMARACTCATATATGTTTTWKAACRCRYYAAAACAGAGCCGACGAGATTCGACCGTGGGTCGATGCCACAACAGCCCCGCGCCCTAACCACTTGGGCTAGAGCTGCTAGTTATATGGCAAGTGGTACTTTTATTTTAAAAAAGAGCACACATGGTGGAGGCGCGTGGAAAAGGGGGCCAACCCCTAAGGCCCAACCTATTGTGCACAAGACCGCGCAGTATAACCGTGGGCTAAAGAGCAGTTGGCGCATTTGTTTTTGGCGGACTCCGACATTTTTTATTTTATTGCTATTTTTGGCGAAGTTAACTCCCACTTTCCCGAATTTGGTGGGATTTTTGGGGAAAAGTGGAAGAAAGTTGGTTATTGAGAGAACAGGAGCTACAGGTAACCATTCTTCACGTTTTTTGGGTCGATTTTAGGTATTTTCAGCCTTCTGGAGCCAATGGAGCAGGTTGCAGAGCCAACAGAGGTGTCGTTCAACCATTTTCAGGGCAGAGGATCTTGAGGAGCCATTGGGGCCTTGGGTGAAGAGGAGTTTATTTGGAGCAGCTTTCACTGTTTTTTGTGATTTCAGAGTCATTTCCAGTTTCTGTCTATACTCAGATTTTGTGCCTTCAGCAGGTTTGGCCTTTTTATTGGCCTTTTTATCATTGTAACACCATTTTGAGCATTAATAGAGCAAGGACATGCCCATTGGGAGCCTTGGACCCG
>ML827743.1:7986-30340 GCA_009831015.1 Picea engelmannii | reverse complement strand
TGTGTGTTTATGATGAATTTCTTTATGCTGTGTTAGACAGATTTTAAATATTGATTCAGAAAACAAATATTTCTCTCTCACACAAAGAGATTAAATCTTGATGCTAAAATACTTTGCACATTTCATATTAATGAGAATGAATACTTTGCACAGCAAAACAAATACTTTCATTTTCAGATCAGTGTTACTTCTTTGAAGCCAGCTGTCAAGCAGAACCGTCGCGACTGATATCTCAGCTAGTCGAACGATGTGTTGCCTGTACTGAGCATGCACGAGGACAAACGTCTAGCACCAAGTGAAGACAAAGAAGAAGAAATGGAGCGATTGCTCTCCTCCCTGTCATAACCAAAATTTTGTGACGATCGAGATTCTGTCCTATTTGTAAAACTATATAAATATACCACAGAAAGAAAAGAAAGAGGCTTGACCTTTTTGTGTCGATTGTAACAGAGTTTTTTACAATTTTTGAGAGTTAATACAAAACAAATTTGAAGATTCTCAATTCCGTCACAACTGTGTTATGAGTTTGTTTCCTTGTATCTCATATTTTCATTTCATTTCATATTCATAACTGATGAATGCTTCGTTATAATTTAGTACAAACACTACTATAGCGAATGAATTTTGGTTTTCTGTAATTGTTTACTGTTTTTCCTCTGTACCAGCTATCAGCGGGTGTAAGACCAGTCTACACTTTAAGAATTCTACACATATTCTATGCTACATCAAGTTATTTCTTTGCATTTTTCCTCTTCTATTTATACGTGAGATTCTCCCTTGATAGGAGCCTTACATCATAGAAAGCTAAATGTTTTTGTCCCACCTCATACATTTTATTAAGATATAACTCAGTTACGGGAAAGAGCCTTTGATTTGCATCCCTATTTTATTCCTGAAACCATAAATTCTCTTTTATACGACCAAATTGAGACAACACTTAATCTCTCTCTGAAATTTTTCCTACTTTACTGTTCCTCCATGACTGTCCCTGTACCAACACAGCCCAATATCGAACCCGGATTATCAAACCAAACACACATTTCCTTAAACCTTTTCGATACTATTCTTAAAACCACTACTAATTGGGTCGAACTTGAACATTCATGGGAAGCCATTGAACAAGATATAACTATCCAGGAACAGTTGGAAGCTAGACAACGCCAACGTAGAAATCTTCCCTAGTTTCCTTTGCCGAAGGTTGACGTTTCTCTCTTCTCCACCTTTTACCCACTTTCGGATGCCTAGACACTGTACTTCTAAGCCTTAAGTACATACTCTAGAACAATAATTAGCATCAGGTATATATTTCTTAAGTAATGAAACATGAAACACATTATGTACAGTCATGGATGCAGGTAATGCACGCATATATTCAATATATATATATATATATATATATATATATGTGTGTGTGTGTGTGTGTGTGTGTGTGTGTGTGTGTGTGTGTGTATACAAGAAATTCTAATAACATTATAACCTGTATACAAAATACACAACATAAAATAAATAGAGAATTGTACTTATCTTTTGATTTGAGAAGACCTTCCATCCCTGAGCAGGGCTATGACTCCATCGGGGCAATGGCTTCCCAAGGTAGCCATGTTCCATAATACATATCCACATGGTCTATTCCAAGGTACCAAACCTCAGCAACACTCCAACCAACGGTCTCTCATTCCCCAATGCATGTCCCACCCTAGTAGTGTACACCTTCACTGTCACATAGTCCATCGACTACTACACCTCCCTTTCCTTGGGATCCAGCAATAGGCTGGATCAGGAAGTCTCAGAGCACCGTGGCTCCCAGAGTTCCAACTACCCTCAAAGGTTTCCAATCAGTAGCTTCCCTGAGGTACTCTTTGTAGTCAACATTCTAAATTTAATCAACATCATCTCATTTGCATCACCCACATGCAATTATCATGGGAAACGTAAAATAATTCGTTTAGGAACTCCAACTTAGTTCAAAAATGAATTCAATTTTTTCCCCAAAACAGGAAATTCCATTTCATAATTCATCTTGGTTGTTGTCATATTATGAATGAAGCCATCCTTGTGGTTTTCCACAGGCACCAAACTGCATACCATTTTTCTTGTACTGCTTCCTCTTGCATACAACCAACAAATTGTCAGTATTTGTTGTACATCATAATTCAATATGCACAACACCTTATGCAATGATATTAGAATTGTCTGCATCTAGGAATTCAATCAAAATTACCAAACAACTTAACCAAATAGAATGACTCATCATTATATGCATGTGCATGTTCATAATTAATAATAGTAAGTTTATTATTTCAATTTTCTGAACATAAAATTTTATGTAGTCTCTATTCTTGTGACTACCTGGCTTGCAACTTTCATGTTGTAATGTTTAACAGTTCCTGAAATGTTCTCAACTTCACGAGTTAGCAATATTTCAGCCATTAGTATAATTATTTCCATGACAAAAACATATATACATGCACTCACAAAATGCATTCAACAAAGTGCATTTAAATATACAATTCCATCATGTATGAGTGCAACTCTGCCCCTTAATAGACATGAGTACAACTCTCAACGCCTATTTATTCAGTGCACCCTTGTATTGATTTACATAATGTTCTTCATCTCAATCATGTATATCACCATCCTTGAGTTGGAATTCTGTCCAATGTGTTGACACATTCTCCACACACTTCCTATTGTCTTCCCAATTAATTGGATGCCTTCCTTTTCGACCCAAACACTACACCAAGAATATAATTTTGTGGTGTTCATTAGTGTTAGCAAAAATGTTGTAGTCGAAGTTTTATTTAAAGGTAGGAAGCTTTTAGTACCTATGTGGCTCATAACCTTTCCATATCCATAACTTACCATATCCAACCATGTCCTGGTCTCATACATGAATAGCTTATTGGCATTAATTCTTATAACAAGTTCTTATCTTTTAATTCTTTGGTTATTACCCCATAACCAAATTAACATGACATTCTAATGTGTCAGTGTGTGCATTTAGAAGCTAAAAAGATTTGAATTAATACATGCCTCTAGCCATTACCACATCTAGTGGTATGCATTCAATAATATAATCATGTGCTTTTATAACATAACTCTGGCTGAGGAAATTCTTACCTAAATTTCCTTTCAGCAATTATGCAAAAAGAGTAATACAAACTCATACTTGCATGACTGCCATTAATAAATTTTATACTACCTGAAAGTTTGATGGCGGTAGAATCTTTCGTGCTTATTTTATCAAACTTATATAAACCAGACTTCAGCTCTTTGTTGCTTCACTCCTTATGCAACAACATCACCAACAACACTTGCAAACATGCAAGCATTATTTCCTTTGGCAGACCCAACAAGCCATAACATACTTGCTGCCATATAAATTGCAACAACTTTTTTCTCGTGTGCAAATTTTCCTTGCTGATCACAGAATCCTTCAATTCTTCCTGGATTCCTGAGTCTTCTTGTGCTCTCATTGTAGTCATTATACATGACTATTTCTTCCCTGAGCACTTTCAACGCAATGCCCCTACTTCAGTGGGGCTTGTTGACCTCTCGATCAAAGGATCTTTCAATCTTCTGAGTCGAATTGACTCTTCGGGCTCATGATTGAACCCAAAGAAATTATACAAAGACCCCATTTTCTCCTGTGTGCAGGTCCTAACAGACCCATGGTCTTATTCCTGCGCGCTTCCAAAACTCCAAGTTTCAATCGCTAGCCCCTTTTTCATTAGCCCTTTCCTTCATAAGACTATGGGTTATGACCTCACATAAGTGTGTGATTGTGGGCGCGGGAAAGAGTGGTTTTAGACCAACCCGATTTTCACCCCGCAATTCACCTCCAGCTGCCACGTATCAGTTTGTTAAAACCGTGGTATAAATTACGGCCCGCTCTCAAATTTTTAACATCCGAGCAAGTTCTGGCCCCGCAATTCTTCCTGACCATCGATATCTTGCTTTTGGTGATGATCAATGATCAACGACTGCTATCTATCCTTTACCTTCCTCTGGCCAACTATCCAATCAATGACCTTTTCTCCTTTCATGCACGATCTCAGATCTCTATGATCTATCGACACGTAGCTCCCTTCCAAACCAAAAACTATGATTGGTTCTAGCTCTCCGGCCCTCAAAAGTTTCAACTCTCAACTCTCTGTTTTTCCCCTATGGAAATATTCCAGAGTGGAAGATCTGATGTCCTCAACAATCAGACGGTTCTGATGAACTCCGACTCTTTCCGACCAAGACTAGATCAACATTCCTTCGACCTCCTCCTCGATCAATGATCGATGTATCCTTCGATACTTTGGCACTTTCATCCTCTGCTTTCCTTCAGAGTGCTATGTACCCGGAGTTCCATATCTGGTGCCACGCGTCCACTTTTAGGTCAATGACCAAGATTTACTTCAGTTGTTTCTCCTCCTCCTTGTCCACAAACTTTCGAATTTGTGGATATTATGCCACCTGTCCTCCTTGATGATGGCTGGTCTCAAATCACTTCGGGACTTCGAAACTTTGACAAGTCCACTTCTCCTGTGCACACTAGGGTTAAGTCTCATGCACTTACCTCCGGATCCAACGGTTGTTGGTCCTTCACTCTCAGACCTAACGGATGGGATCTATTCCTCTCCTCTAGGATTCCTTTGTTCTACTGGACATTGATCTAACAGTCTAGGCTCCTCCCCACAACCGATGTGACAGTTGTTGTCGCTCCTCCTCCTGAGCTTTTGACTTCTTCCACCTTGGAATATTTGTCAGTGTTCAAAGGCTTCAACCTTTGACCTTTCTCCTATGAGTCTGCCTCTTGGATCTCATCTTTTCTCTTGTAAGATTTAGGAATTAGAATGAGTCTGTCCCCCATGCACTCCTTACATTATCTCTTCTGATATTTTCGATTTACTCAGTCTCCTAAGGGTCTCCACCATTCTATTTCCTTTCAAAGGAAAAATTTGTGCCCTCCTGGCAACCTTCTACTCAAAGCACACCTTGCTGAGAGTTTTCTACAGAGTGTTCAACAGCTCTATGAGTATCTTCCTCTGATAATATTCGCTCTGAACTCAATAAAGAGTTCTCTCTGTGCACACTTTCACTCGCTCGATGCCCGCCTGGTAGAGTCGTACAAAGTTCTCAGTGACTCTTTCTCTCTCTCAACAACACAGAGTTCTTCCTATGCACTCCTTGCATCATTGTTGATGAAGGTTCAACAATATCTCTCCTGAGCTTCTCTGAGGTTAACTTACCTCTGTAAACACACTCCTTGCGGATAATGTCCGTTGCTTGCACTCGAAAACTCAAAGAAGAGAAACAATTGAAACTTATTCAATACTTCACTAGTTTACGCATTCAAACCAATATGATTTAAGAAAACGTTCAGATTTCATTTTCTTTCCGAGCTCTTCTCTGCTTTGTAATCATTTTCGGGCACTAGCTCATTTATCTCAATCCCCAATCCATGTGATCACAACCATGACCAAGCGCTATATCACTAGGTTCTTACTCAGGCCTTCATCCTTCAGCTTTAGAAGATTTCAAAGAACCACACAACAATCTCTCAGAGTTCCAGATTACCAAACTCACGAAGTAAGGTGGATCAACCGTCCACGTCTACTTAGCATCCAACGAATGAGACTTAGTATGGAACCTCAGGCTTCTGAGTTCCGGAACTTCGAATCTTTGGGACTTCGGAGGATTTCACATCTGCGCATACGAACTGTTAATCTTCGAACATTCCCAATCACCTTTGGTGACGTCATTACGTCACATCACTTAACATTTTCCAATTACGGGGGCATGCAATGATGGTTTTGAGTAACCCGCCTTTCATCCCGCAATTTTTCTGACGCTGACATGTAACCCCTCAATGAAACCATGGTTTGGATTGCAGGACCGCCTTGGATAATTAACTTCTGTGCAACTTAGGTCCCCACAATGCCTTCTGGCCGTTGATCTTGATGTATCGTGATAAATGCCACTGTGGGTCCCCTGACCTTTAACTACGTTATGTAACCTCGGGCACCACTAACCCTGCTCATACAGGATGTCACGTGGTGGAATACTAGCGGTTGACTTGTGGCCCAATCAAATGGGTGTCACATGTCACGTTCCATATGGAATTTCAAAATTCCACGGGTTCGGAACCCACTGACACATGGAACACATCCCATGTGTCCATGTCACCTCCAGGTGACATCATCATGACTCACCACTTAAGCTCTTCAAGCTTCGAAATTCTCTCTTATTTTGCATCAACTTCACCGAAGTCGTGAAGTCCTAAGGGATTCCAGGTTAACCCTTCTGCACCTTCCCCAGATCCGATGGTCGTAAGGGATTTCCCTTCTTTCCGAAGAGATCCTATGATGCAGAACAGATTCTATTACTCTGCATATTTTCAAAGGAATTCACGGCTAACTTCCTCGTAATATTACCATATCTAACGATCGTGAAGGATTCTCCTTCTCCCGAATAGATTCTAAGGTCCACATTAATCTGTGGCCCAACACCACTTCTGTCGTGGTTTTACGACATCGTTACCCCTCCCGAGCTTCGTAACATGACCAAGGTAACCTCTTGGCACTCATGAATGTTCTGAGGTTCGAAATTGGTTCCATCCAAACACCATTTCCACTTGAAACCTTGGGTCCAAAGACCACTTATCTGACCCATCCATGATCAATGTGGAAACTATGGCTTTGATACCAATTTGTAATATCCTCGGCCTTCCAACAGGATAGGCAACATTACCAACATAACCTTAACTTATGCTTTAAATCTATGATACCATATTGTAACATCCTCGGCCACCCACAGGCCAGGCAATGCCACTACTGCGGAATACAAACTTATATATAATATGCATTAAATCAAATTAACACATTTAACATAGAGTTACTTCCATCATATAGACTTAAACAGAATTAACAATAAATATCATTACAACGGAATACATGATAATATTATAAGCATCACAAACATGCATTTTAATTGAAATTAAACACATAATGATACTTATCTTTGAAATTGTTGTAACTCCACCAACTACGTCCAGACCTTCCATGAACCTCCCAGCCTTAGACCACCCTGCTCATCATGCTCAGTAGTGGGTCACCCCCGAGCTGGGACTAAGCTCCACCCAAGTCAAGGGAATCCTAGACTAGGCCGAGGTTACAGGAAAAATGCACAGTGCAACTAGAAGGATTCTCTCCAGGAGCCTTCTTACACCCACTACTCATGGACTCTAATTCCCCACATGCATGTTCCACCCGGGAGTATACACCTTCACAAGCACAGTCCATCGTTGATTCACCTCCCTCTCTGGGTCTCAGAAAAATGTCGTATCATGAATTATTAGATCTCCATAGCTGGTGTTGGACTCTCTCTAGGAGAAAACCACTTCCCAACAGACTCTCTCACCTAGAGATAGCTGCTCATAGGCCTGACAACCTGCCTCTTCTACCATGGGCCTGACATATAGCTTCTTCAGCACACTTCTCGACTCAGCTCCAGCCAGGTGAGGACAACAACAATAGTTCAGCACTCATTCCCACAGGGATGAAAGTGGCAATAATATATGTGCATGGCACCGCATGTGGCAACACCCACGCTAAAACACAGCATGACTAAGGCGATTACCCAGCTATCAGGTTCCTCAGGTGTCACAGAATGGCTCACGAATTATCAGTTTCAGGATGTGTGACTATGCAGAGGTCGAACAGGTTAGACGATGGATCAGTCCATGGGTTTTTCCCACTGGTTTTCAAGGTGCACGACCAGAGAACAAAACATAGAGGTCGATTCTCCTGGTTTCGGGTTTCGACTGTGGATAGAAGAATGGATAGGACGAACCGCTATCTTAGACAAAGGATGGAAGAATGAATCACAGGTTACTCATTCCAGGGTTCCTAGTGGATGTCTTCGTTCATGGCTAGACAGTGGTTGGAGAATCTTCAGACTCCACAGAACAAACCCCCAACACGGCTCAAGTCATCATCTTTTAATGCATGCGCCCAGGTCGACACTTGTCTTTCTGGATCTGCATGCACTACATTTTCATATGTTCCCCTTTCCCAGGAACTTAGGAAAACACTCATCAATTGTCCACCTTAGCCTTTGGGAAATAATAATAAATTATTATCCCCTTTAGAGGTAAGCCCCCTAGCTTATCCCCTAGGCCCACACACTTAGCCTCCTCCCTTACCCAACCTTATGGAAGCTTATTCCCCCATCATTCTTTCTTTGTGGTCAGTCTTCATGCAATGATGTTTATATTTTATTAATGATCTGCATAATTACATATACAAAATCAGGATCCTAGCCTTTAACACCTAGGCTCTCTGGCCTAATAAACACATAAGCCCACCAAATTATATACACTTGGATCACCATCCTATAAACATAATTACAATTCATAATTAAAACAAGTAATCATCCTTGGGGATACTACAATGCCCATGAGATGGGTGTGTCGTTTGAGATGAAATGATGTGTACCCCTATGAGGGGTGAAGGAACCCATGTGATGGGTTTATTGTTCTCCTATGTGTAGAGAGTTGAGACGATGTGGTAATCCAGATGATTCTCCTATAAGACTTAGTGAGATATATATCTATTGAGTAGGACATCCCTATGGTTGAGCACAGGTGGACGTGATCCTAGTGGTTGAGCACTAGTGACTGTGTGTCCAGATGATTCTCCTGTGAGACTCAATGATATAGAGATTTTTTGAGTTGGAAGTCCATGTGGCTGAGCAAAGGTGGACGTGCCCCTAGTGGTTGAGCACTAGTGGGTGTGTGAGATCCCTTTCTATATTGTCTAAGAGTTAGATTTACCTGTAACCCTAATTGTGATGTAAATGGTACAGGTTGGCCCCACCATAAAGTGAAAGATAATTAATATCGTAATTATTAATTATATTCTAAGTTATTGAGGTCATCCCTGTTGTGCCAATAGACACCACTTTTGATGTGTCCAGTATAATATAAATAAAGTTGATTTCCCCATTGAGGAAACACAACACTCATGTTATTTTGGAAATTTCATCAAGTACACATTCTAGGGCTGAAGTGGGCACCTCTCTTGGGCGCTAGCCTTCTTGGTTTTTGAAGCACCCTTTTGTGTGCTAGGTCTATGGTGTGGGAGGTATTTCTCTTGAGAATATAGAAAAGGATTGTTGGGTTTTCTTCCCTTGTTGAGAAGGGTTTCCCAGGATATTTCTTGTGTTCTTGTGCATGGTATTTCTTCTTGTGATCTTTGTTATTGCAACAATTGTTAATGGTGTAGTTGCATTTGTCTATGGTTCAAGTAAATGCTAAAAATGAAATAAACCTCATGCTTGAGCCTAGCATAGTGAAAATTCAACATGCTATCAGAGCATAGGTCTTGAAGAACCCATTGCACAAGCATCTACCAGTCATCCTCTCACTTCTACAGAACCATATGACTCTCCTAGGGTTTCTAGAAAATCCGTACGACCCTCCTTTTCTGAGGTATTTTAGCACCTTAAACTTGGAAGTTGGGGCTAAAAATTGTATGGGAGTGTACGACCTCCCTCGGCACACCTCCAACAAGCTTTAGATTTCATTTTTGAGCATTCCATATTTTTGTCCCTAGGGTTTCTAGAGTTTCGCAATTTTCTGCAGAAATTTTAGAATTAGGGTTTCTGCAACTCATTGAAGGAGCTTCTCAGCTCACCAGCGTTCTTTCGAATTTCAAGGCTTATTTTTGGCATTCATAAACCTAAAAAAACCTAGGTTTGATAGCCTATTCTAGCCGTTAGGTTTTCTAGCCCAGTTGGCAAGGGGTTGTGAAGAATATGAAAATATGGTGAACAAAACCTTGGTGGAAGATAGGCTTGATGGATCAAGCAACTTCCGTTACAGGAAGTCAAGACTTCAGGTCACCCTTGAAGAGGAAGATTTATTGTGGGTTATACAAAAAGGTTTACTAGAGACATCTACCAATGAAGAGAAGGAAGAAAGAAAGAAATATGGCATCAAGGCAAGGAAGATAATCATCTACTAAAGCTCTTACATTGAAGGGCCAACTACAAAATATCAAGATGAAAAAAGGTGACATTGTTGCTATCTTCTTCATGAATATGTCAAAGATCAGAGATCAGCTAGGTTCCATTAGAGAATTTATATCAGCACTCTCCGACTTCAGAGGGAGTCACTTGACTCAGAGGGAGTCAAAACTATTTGAGAAGGAGGAAGAACAGAACCATCATTGAAGAAACCAAAGAAATGATACATGATCAAAGTATACCTATGATTATATGGGCATAAGCATGCATGAAAGAAATATATTTTCATAACATGATTCCTCACCAGATTTTGAAGAACATAACTCCTGAAGAAGCCTTCACCAGAGTGAAGCCTGAGATTGGAGACTTCAAGATATTTGGGTGTCCAGTATACTTTCATGTACCCAAAGAGAAGAGGTCCAAGCTATACCCTTCATGTAGAAAAAGGTACATTTGTGGGATATAGTGAATCTTCAAAGGCATGTCGGATCTACATCCCTAGTCAGAGACAGATTGAGGTAAGCAAATATGTTATCTTTGAAGAAGAGATATCCCTTCAAAGATATAGATAATCTCATATGGATATTGACAATGAGACACTAACTTCTCCCCCTTCAATAGTTCATAGGGAGACAACCATTAATCCAGCTTCTCTAGTTAATATCCCCAGAGATATTGCGGTAGGGCATACAAGGTTTTCCTGGGCTCAACAAACTATGCAGGAGGAAGAGGGACATGCAACCTCTCAAGGCACATCCCGAGAGAGCAAGAGACCAAATATATTTTCGATCTACTTTTCAGCCATGAGCCACATCATTGATTATGAGCCTTATTTTCATGGAGAATCGATAGGTGAGTAGGTATGGAAATATTCCATGACAAAATAATATCAGTCCATCTTGAAGAATGTTGAATGGGATATTGTTCTGAGACTAGAAGGGAAGTCTGTAGTGACTTCCAAGTGGATCTTGTTATCAATACAAGAGTCACTCCCAGACTGGAAATTAGAGTTAGCTTGGTAACATAGAAATGCAAACGGATTAAAATAGTTTAAGTAGGTGGATCAACAAGAGAAGAGTAAAAAGGAGGGCATCAGACTGCTGCAAATACATTCCATTGGGCATGGAGTCATAACATCCTATAGATCAAAGGCAATCAAGTTGCCTACCAGAAAAAAGGCTTATGCAAATATGGATAGAAGAATAGAAGGTAAACAAAGAGAAGAATAACCACATAACATAGATCCTTTCTGTAATATAGATTGAAGAGTGATTGAACAATAAACTGTGATTAACAAGCAATTACCACAAATCCTTTGCAACTCATGAATTCATTAACCAAAGGCAACTTTTAATCTTAAAAATATGTAAATATTATTCAAGCAATATGACAAGATAGAATGATAACAAAGAAAACAAATTCTGATAAGAAACTCTCATGAATCTCTAATGGAAGAAATGATAATTACAACAGGCCCTCAGGCTTACAATTGAGCAAATAAACTGCTCCTCTAGCTCTCTCCCCTCTTGGATCATGAATCCGATCCTTTCCTCAAGAGATATCATTACTTAAATAGAAAATATCATACAAATAACCTTAGGAGGTCGAATCTCATCTCCTTCATTGGATTCTAAGCCTTGGAGATAGGTGGCAACAATCAAAGAGACAAAAATCCAACAAACTGCTAATTTTCAGGAATTTGTTGGAAGTCATTAATAAAATGTCTCCACCTCATTGCATGAGGCCTTTGTTGGAGATAAATCTTAGGTGTAGGTGTCCCTTGACATCTAACTGATCCTTGAGAAGTCATTCGAACCCTCCTTGACATGTGGCAACCTCCCAACAATGCGAATATCAAAACCGTGACTGCTACAAGAAATTAGGCAGCGTCGTTGTAAAATAGTTGGGTAGCTCCACTTCTATGTATGATATCTCTCAAACCATAACAGATTTTGAAAAATGGAAAGAGTTATTTGTTATTTGTCATGTTATGAACAAAAACCTCCTTCAGTTTTCAAAAATATCTTCTCAATTGTTCAGAATCCAAGTTTAAAGTTAGTGACTAAACTGGTAAAATAACTCTGCACAATTCGTTTCCTTCCATAAATATTAGGTAGCGCCACTTATGTTGCACCTATGTGAAGGTTTAGGTAGAAATGTAAAAATGTAGCACCTTCAATATTGAACGTGTGCAGAGTAGTTGGTGGTCTTTTATAATGTTGAACCCATTGTGTTTAGGTGTCTTGGCAGTATAGTAGGTTGTGCACTTTACCACTGAGGGAGTTAACACTTTAGCAAAAACCCAAAACTTTGATAGTTATTCCTCTTCTAGCTGCAAATTCTTGTGCTAATAGATCTATAAGATCAAGCATGCAGTTGATGGAAGTGTCAAGAAATAAAAAGCGAGATTTGTAGCCAGAGGACTCTCACAAGTAGAGGGAGTTGTCCATGATGAGACATATGCAGCTAATGGAAGTGTCAAGAAATATGAATCGATATTTGTATCCAGAGGACTCTCACAAGAAGATGGAGTTGACTATGATGATACATTTTCTCTAGTAGCCCAATACACTTCCATCTGTACTATCATTGCACTAGATACATCCATAAGTTGGAAACTACATCAGATGGATGTAAAGACAACCTTTCTCAATGGTAAGATTGAGGAAGAAGTTTATATCGAGAATCCAAAAGAATTCATTATACATGACGAGAAATCTCATATGTGCAGGTTGAACAAAGCCCTGTATGGACTAAAGCAAGCACCTCGTGCTTCGCATGAGAAAATGGATGGATTCTTGATCAGTTTGGGCTTCAACAAGAGTGTTGTTGATCCAAACCTATATTATCATATTGTTGGTAACGAGTGCCTAATATTGGTCTTGTATGTGGATGAATTATTCCTCACCGGTTTAGAAAGACTTATTGTTGAATGCAAGTGAGCATTGACTTATGAATTCTAGATGAAGGATATGGGTATGATGCACTACTTCTTGGGACTAGAAGTATGACAGAGGAATGATGAGATTTTCCTGAGTCAAGGAAAATATACAGTGGAGATATTGAAGAAGTTCGGTATGAGATAATGCAAATCCATGCCTACAACGATGGTGATGGATTTGAAGAAAATGAATGATTCTTCTATTGATTCAGGCGAGATTGATCCACATTTGTACTCACAGTTGATTGGATCATTGATGTATATGGCTAACACCAGACCTAATATATGCTATGGAGTGAGTTTACTTAGACAGCTCATGAGTCAGCTGAGACAGACTCACTGGACAGTAGCGAAGCATGTACTGAGATAAATACGAGGCACAGTTGGATATGGCCTAACATATGCCTCCATTGTATACTTGAGTTTGCAGGGATATACCAATACAGATTGGGCAGAGAGCACAGTGGACCGAGAGAGCACATCCAATTTTTGTTTTACCTTGGGGTTTTCCATGCTTTCCTGGTATAGTAGGAAACAAATCTTTGTGGCCTTGAGTATCGTAGAAGTGGATTATATAGAATTGAGTGTGGCAGTTTGTGAAGAAGTGTGGCTTCGCAAGCTCCTGACAGATTTGTTTGACCATGAGATGTATCCTACCATCATTCATTGTAATAACTAGAGTTATGTGAAACCATAGTTGTGTGAAGCTCTCTAAGAACCATGTGTTTCACGATAGATCGAAACACATTGAGATAAAATATCATTATATTAGAGACATGGTGCAGAGGAAAGAAGTACACGTGCAGTACCTTCCTACACATGAGTAGATTGCAAATATCTTCACCAAACCACTTTCCAAGATGAAGTTCGAGTACTTTCGTGAGAGACTTGGCATGGTGGAGAATTCCTCCCTAGCTAAAAGGGAGCGTTGATGATTACAACTATGTGAGACATCCTCCAGGACATAGACTGAGTGAGTCGGCCTGTGAGAGAGCCCATGAGTTGGGTGTGCCCATGAGATGGGTGTATCGGTCCTATTTGAGAAATATACGGAATGTTGTGTGCCCCTGTGTGGGGAGGATTCCCATGATATGGGTGTGTCATTCCTCTCTAAGGTGGATATGGAATGTTGTGTGCCCCTATGTAGGGAATATTCCCATGAGATGGGTGTGTCGTTTGAGATGAAACAATGTGTACCCTTATGAGGGGTGAAGGATCCCATGTGATGGGTTTACTATTCTCTTGTGTGTAGAGAGTTGAGACGATGTGGTACTCCAGATGATTCTCCCATGAGACTCAGTGAGATAGAGATCTATTGATTAGGATGTCCCTGTGGCTGAGCACAAGTGGATGTGATCCTAGTGGCTGAGCACTAGTGAGTGTGTGTCCAAATGATTCTCCTATGAGACTCGGTGAGATAGAGATCTGTTGAGTTGGACGTACTTGTGGCTAAGCACAGGTGGACGTTCCCCTAGTGGTTGAGCACTAGTGGGTGTGTGAGATCCCTTGCTATATTGTCTAAGAGTTAGATTTACATGTAACCCTAATTTTGATGTAAAGGGTATAGGTTTGCCCCACCATAAAGTGAAAGATAATCAATGTAAAAGATAATTAATGTAAAAGATAATTAATATGGTAATTATTAATTGTATTCTGAGTTATTAAGGTCGGCCATGTTGTGCCAATAGACACCACTTTTGATGTGTTCAGTCTAATAGAAATAAAGGTGATTTCCCCATTGAGGAAACACAACACTCAAGTGATTTTGGAAATTTCAACAGCTACACATTCTAGGGCTGAAGTGCGCACCTCTCTTGGGCGCTAGCCTTCTTGGTTTTTGAAGCACCCTTTTGTGTGCTAGGTCTATGGTGTGGGAGGTCTTTCTCTTGAGAATATAGCAATGGATTGTTGGGTTTTCTTCACATTTTGAGAAGGGTTTCCCATGATATTTCTTGTGTTCTTGTGCATGGTATTTCTTCTTGTGATCTTGGTTATAGCAACAATTGTTAATGGTTCAAGTAAATTCTAAAAATTAAATAAACCTCATGCTTGAGCCTAGCATAGTGAAAATTCAACACTTTCAACTACATAAGATGAATAAAAGGCAACCACTCATGCAAGAAAGGAAGCAGTATGGTTTCAAATATTGTGTTCAGGTATTGGGTTGTTACAACAAGTTGCAAGGATAGATTGTGACAGTGATAGTGCAATTTTTCTAGCAAAGAACCAGACTTATCATTCACAGACAAATCATATTAATGTTCAATATCACTTTGTGAGAGACATGGTTGAAGAAAATAAAGTGTTGTTGATGAAGGTGGACACTTTGAAGAATGTTCTAGATTCATTAACAAAATCTGTGAGCATCGATAAGTTCTCTTTGTGTAGAGGATCTATGGGAATTGTTGCCTTGGATTGTCGACTATGTAACCATGTAACCCCCTGTACGCAAAAGAACAAAAAGTAGGATAATGTTGGGTATGTGTTATATTCTTTGCCTTGGGAAACATGTCACCTTTTTTGCCTCATTTTTCATGTCACCTCGATTTTCGTGTCCATTGTTGGGTGATTTTCCAACACATGGTTTTTTGCCAATGGTTTTGTATTTCCGGTTAAGGAATTGGGGTTGTTAACTAATCCAAGTCATTGGATTAGGTTTTTGGATGTCGTTGGCTCCTATATGTATATTGTATTGTAAACAATATATGATGTGAATGAATATAGAATATGTTGGTTTTCCGGTTTGGGTTTCCAGGGGAAAAATATTTGTATAATGTGTGTATTTTGCATTATATATATTTTTTCTTTTACTGAAAATATGTTTGTAGTAAATAATTGTACAAGGTTAAAATATACACAAAGTGAAGCACTTAAACATTTTGGAATATCTCCTTAACGAAGATTGAACAATGGTTTCGATAGTAAGACAAGGGTGGGCACTTTTCTTAGTCTTTGGAGTTGGAAAAAGTGATAGAGATACGATAGAAAAGACTAATTTCAGACATGAGGAAGTGCATTCTCGTGAGTTGGGAATGATGGTTGGAATAGCTACGCAATTATTCCAGGGCATGGTTGAATTCAGTGTGCGAAGACATGGAAGAGCTGGTTGAAGTATGAGTGCAACAGCAAGATCACATGAGTTCAACACTTGGTGAAATTTTGAAGTGAAGTGAGTAGCAATCAGTTGTAGCAGTAAATGACATCAACAAAAAAATTGAACAACAATAAGGAAACAACATCATACAAGATTGTGCAGAGTTGGGTGTAGTACAGTTTGGTTTTTGGAAAACTTGGGGCTTCCACTGCACAAGGAAACTTGGAATTTCCACTTTGGAAAAATTTTGGGTTTTCAATTGGCACAAAACTTGGGGTTTCCAACAAGCTTAGTTGCGGCGGAGGGGCACTAGTTTGGGTAGAGAGTTGGAGATCGCATATTTTTTGGATGTTGTCTGGGAAAGCAACGACTTGAGGTGGGGAAGGATATAAGGTATTCAAATATACGAGCACGAAGACCCTCGCCCAAGTCCTCAAGGAGACAAAACTTGGGGTTGCTTCGGCACCCAAGTTGGGAAAGTGAACACCTTGGGCATGCCAATGCACCAAGGGGATTGCCCAAGTATGAAGTGACTAAGATATTGTGTTGTGTCAGCATGAGGGGCGCACCAAGGTTGAGGCATGTCAGTACCAAAGGGGCATGATGGTTGACAAGTATGTCGATTCGTTTAGGCGATCGAGTCTGCGAAGGGGTGAGACAATTATTTTGTACATAAGGTTTCATGAAGGGGAATGGCATGCCCAAAATGATGTGACAGTTCATGATGGTGAAATTTGGAGTCCCTATAAGAGAAATGCTAATAGTAATGCTTGTTATTAGGTTGTTTTCAATTTTCTCACTGTATTTCTAAAACAACAACATAACGAGGATCATTGAAAGAAACACAATCAAAAGGTACACAACATTTTATCTTGGGAAACCCTCATGGGGGAGAAAACCCAACAAAAAATTCCTCAATAATAGATTGACAATACAATGCCAAGACTAAGACCAAAACTCCAAGAATAAACTAGGATTGAGCATGCACCTCTCTTCTTTGTCCTCCTGCAACTACAACTGCCTTCGAAATATGTGCACTAGATGAGTGAGTGAGAGAGTGAAAAAGTGAGGCACCATCCTCTCTTAAAAATACTTGTTGAGGAGGCGCTAGGGTTATGTCTCTTCACTTAGTAGGGCTTATTTCTTCCAAGAGTGGTTAAAACCACTTTATAAACCCTAAGGGACGAATTTAGAAATGCCACTATATAAATATGGTTTGATCAATCCACAAAAGGGGATTTGGTCTTATACACGTCTCAACATGATCAGTCCACAAAAGGGGATTTGATCTATAAGATAATAACTCAAATATAATTAGAATATTCTTCAAAGTTACAATATTTCAACACTCCCCCTTAACGAGAAGGGTATTCTACTGACTACCTTAAATTCCGGTAAACCTATAACTACCTTGCTTACATATGGTAATGCTTTGTAGTTGATGTGAGCTAGTCTTCTATGCCAAAGTTCAAAAGGAATTTCAGTAGAGTGAGTTAAGGCTACATCTGAGTGACCTTTTAACTTGTACAAACCTCCTTCTTATGTTCCAATAACAACTACATCTTCTATAGTTTTTCCTTTAGACCACATAATAACTTCACCATCTATGAATGCAACCCTAAAACCTTTATTATCTAGAGTTGAGATAGAAAGTAAGTTCTTTGTCAAATGTGGTACATAAATTACATCCTTCATTCTCATTGGAGTTCCTGAATCAAGTTTGTAGGTGCATTCTCCAATTCCTTTGATAGGGTATGAATAATCATCTCCAAGTGAAAATTTCTAGGGGAATTATTTTTATGTAAGACTAGAGAGAATGTCTTTATGACCTGTCATGTGCTTAGAGGCACTTCTATCTATGAGCCAAGTATCCTCTCCAGGTGTTACAAATCCTAAGAGGGCTAAAAACAAAACATAATCCTCAATCTTTTCTTTAGTCAACTTCTTGGGTGGCTCATCATCTTCAGTTGCATGGGCATGACGTCTTTTGTTATTTATTTTCTTGTATTCTTCCCTTATGGAAGGAAAATTCTTAGCAATGTGTCCCATCTTATCACAATAACATCGATAAGAGGAGAAATATTTTCCCTTTCTTTGATCTTTATGATATTTATGGAATCTCTTTGGAGGGTGATATTTTTATGAAAGTGCGTCTCCTTTTGAATCAAATATTTTTTCTTTCCTCCTTTAGAATGAACATCTAGGGATTGATCTTCATCTCTTAATATAACAACTTCTCGGTTGGCTGCTCTTGCTTCTTATTGAACACATTCTTCCCATAAACTGTCAAATTGGAGTTTCTCTTTTCTTGCAAAAATAGTTTAGATGAAGGCATCCCAGGGTCTTGTGAGACCATTAAGAGTTGTCATTATGAGTTCATCTTCATCCAAGTTGTCTCCAATTTCTTCTAATTGTTCCTTGAATTGAGAAACCCTAGAGAAATAGTCTTGAACTATTTCTCCTTTCTACATTTTGTATTCTTGAGTTGGGTTCTCAAGTTCATCTTCCACTTGATGTTCTTTCCTTCATACATTCGAGTTAGGGAATCAAACATATCTTTTGGAGTATTTTTAGAAGACACTTGAGGGATCAAGTGGTATTTAATGGAATCTGCAATTATTCTTTTGGCCCTAATCATATCCTTCTTGTACATCTCTTTGGCTTCATCTTCTTCGGGTTTTGGTACATTTTATTTTATGAATTTTGCAAGGCCATTCTCTTTAAGAATAATTCCAATTATGTACTTCCAGGCATGGAAATTTTACACACCTTCTAACTTGTCAACAAGCTTGGTGCTTGCTGATATCTTGACCTAGAGCTAGAAAAATGACCAAAAAATGAAAGTGCTCATAAAATGAATTTGAATTTACCAAGAGATGTGTTGGGCTGAGGTGAGTTGGATGGAGCTTATTGTTCTATAAAATTCCAAGTTTTACCGCTTGAAACTTGACCTGTGCAAATCTAGACGGGTACTTCTGGTACTAGTTCTGGTTTCTTGGTTTTCTGGTACCAATCAAAACTAGGGTTTGAATTTTCAGAGAATCTAGCCACTAAAAAGGTGTGCTCAAGCTGCTAAAAGATGTGATAGGGTAGGGCACACTTCCCTAGATAGTTTTTGGTTAGAAATTTCTCTTCAGTAAAAAACCTTAATTTCCTTGTACGACAACAATGACATTTTTAGATACCCAGTGAAAGGTTCTCTATTCAGTCAAGATTTGATGCCATGTTAATATTAATGCTTGTTATTAGGTTATTTTCAATTTTCTCAATGTATTTCTAAAACAACAGCATAAAGAGGATCATTGAAAGAAACACAATCACAAGGTGCGTAGCATTTTATCCTGGGAAACCCTCATGGGGGAGAAAACCCAACAAAAACTTCCTCAATAATAGATTTCCAATACAATGCCAAGACTAAGACCAAAAATCCAAGAATAAACTAGGACTGAGCATGCGCCTCTCTTCTCCTTCCTCCTGCAAATGCAACTGCCTTCAAAATATGTGCACTAGATGAGTGAGTGAGTGAGTGAACAAGTGAGGCATCATCCTCTCTTATAAATACTTGTTGAGGAGGTGCTAGGGTTATGTCTCTTCACTTAGTAGGGCCGAATTCTTCCAAGAGTTGTTAAAACCACTTTATAAACCCTAGGGGTCGACTTTACAAATGCCACTATATAAATATGGTTTGACCAATCCACAAAAGGGGATTTGGTCTTATACAAGTCCCGACATGATCAATCCACAAAAGGGGATTTGATATACAAGATAATAACTCAAATATAATTATAATAATCTTAGAAGTTACTATATTTGTACAAGAACAAGGGTGCACGACCAAGGGAGACATATTTGAAGAACAAGGAGAAAAAGAGAGGAGATTTGCAGTTCTAAGGCAGGCTTAAACAAAGAGGGGTGAGCTCCCTCAAAGAGCCAAGTCGCTCTACATGAGAGGAATTTTCCTGCCTTGAGATAGATTTGATGGACAGAGTGGGGTGACCTCCTTTTGGGCCAATTTTTGGGAAGTTTGAAAATGCAGGTATGTTGGAGGCATGTGTGAGGAAAAAACAAAATCTATGAAGTCTGTGGAAATGAAGAGACAACACGTCTTCGATTGAGGGAACATTTGAGGTGAACCGTAGGAGGTTGTGGACATGGTTGTGACATGGATTCTTAGTGATGAATCTGTGAGATGAGGCGAGGCGTTTGACTCTAACCAAGTTGTAAATCGATCTGATAGTGCTCTTATTGTAACTATTTCACAATAAGAAAGACTTAGCTGGGTGTTAGGCACGATTCGTGCCACCCACACTATTTTTGTGTATATATTTCATTTGTTCCATAGTTGTTCTCTTGGCTTCTCATTTTCCTGGATGTATGTTTATATATGACTAAGTGTTAAGATGTTAACAATTGTCTAAGTATACAAGAGTTGCACTAGAGTAGGAGTGTGACTCATCGGTAGCATAGAATGAAGTATGGGTATGATATAGGTGAAGAGGCGTAACCCGAACAAAGTATCCTTGGTGTTGTCAAGCACCCAAGTGAGAAATGTTGCGGTGCAGCTCATCATCAAGAGGTGCACGATTGCAAGGCACATTGTGGGGACGAGACAGGTAAGATAACAATTGTAGTGTTTTGTTTTATTATGGGTTATAAAACTTATGTAAGTGAATTAGTAAAGTAATTAAAATCATTTAAATAATGAGTGATTTTTAATATATATGTGTGTGTGTGTGTGTGTGTGTGTGTGTGTTTTAGTTAAAATGATTTTTCAAATATATTGAGAATTTGTTATATTTGTTTTTAATATATTTTAAATTAAGGATATACTTGTTATAATTTGTAATCATGAAAATATATAATATTATAAAGTTTTTAAATTAAAAAAATAAAAGAAAAAGGAAAAATTAAAAAGAAAAGATAGGTATATGTTATGTCCAAACAACTTCAAGGATACAATCTTAGGGATATGATGTTAAAGTATAATCAGGTTTTAATATCTACGCTTCATATATGGGATTGGGCATCTAGTGGATACTAGTAAGAGGTTAAAATTGTCTTTTTGGTCTTGGAGTATGACCCAAAATTCCTTCTTATTGGCTAAGAGTTCATCTTCCTCAGATGTAAGAAAATGAGTTAACGACCCAAGACCCAGAGGCATCTAGCGGGAGTGGATATATGACCCCTTGTGGACGACCAGTGAGTTATTTCATACCGATAAGTTTTGTTTGCATACAATGATGTTGTTACACAGTGGGATCTTGAGATTGTATCAAGAGAGGCTAGGCTAGTAGCTTTGATTATTGTAGGTTTTTTTAGGATTTGGAAACAATTTTGTGTCCAAACAATACTTGATTGAGATGCAAAGACAATATATCACTTATCAAAGAACCATGGATTATAATGCAAAGACAATAATAACTAAATTGAGATGCAATTTGAATGCAAAAGAAAAAAGTATTGTAAACATAAAAGCAAGTGGGTTTCCCCATTTAAAAAAGTCTAAATGGATTGGAAGATAAAGATAAAAGTAAGATTACATTGCAAAAATGATTAATCTTGTCATTATTTTGATTTCAACTTTTGAAGGGATCACAACTTAAAGTGACGTCCTTACTTTTCTTTTTTCTTTTTCCAAAGGTGGAAAAACCTATCATATCTTTATTTTCAAACAATAGTAAGGGAAAACATTATTGAATACTATTTGCAAATGTGTGTTGGTTCATCACCATTATTCAAGGAGAACCACTCCACCTAAAATGACCCACTAGTGGTCCGTAAGGGGGAAAACTGTCACTCATGCCAGATTTTTTGGGTCATAGACCATTAATATGTTTCCTTATGTCCAAGAATCAAAAGTAGTTTTATCTCTTACTCTAAGATCAAAAGGCAGTTTCAACCTAGATAGTATCTTCAAGAAGACTGACATCCCTTGTGGTCATCGTTGAGGCTACCTCCAATGGGGTCATGTGCTTTCTAGAAACATTTAGCCTTAGTCCTAGACATGAAACCATATACTACTCTCGGTTTCACTTTAACCTATTTCCCAGAAAATGTAAAGTTCTTACTTATACCTAAGTGAGAAATGTAAAGTCCCAAAAAATGATATTATTTTGAGGTCTAAAATATCTCACAAACTTTGTTTTGCATATCTTTTGGTTTCCTTTTTTCAGTTTGAGACCTAACCTTTTATTTATACACTTACAAAGTTATTGCGTTGAGAGGTTCTTTCTATAGCATAGTATGGAAGTGATTGTAATGAACCCTTACCATCCATTTTGTGTACATGATCAAAATTAAAA
>ML827742.1:85510-103856 GCA_009831015.1 Picea engelmannii | reverse complement strand
TTAATTCAATACATGAATATGTCCCTTTCCCATAATGATGATGTCATCTTATTACATGATTCCTTGATCACATGTATAGACTAGATATTGAATACATTAATTTTCTTGTACTTCGATTGGTTTGTATTGTCGTGATTGGACAGCACAAGAGCATTGAAGCAGAGCAAGGAACAACAAAGATTTAAGGAGAAGCGTTCATAAGGTATGTCCACTGTCCATTTCTCTTAGTTCGTTCAATAATCTAGATCTAGGGAAAGAGTAGTATTCTGTCTCGTTTTGTTCTAGATCCAGGTGGATCTAGGGAGATTGGTCGGTGTCCACACTCACGAATTTATCCATTAACAACGAGGTGGTTGCAAGACTCCTCCCCCCCCTAATCGCTCACCTATAGTGACTAGAATCCATTCACTTGAAAATATTCCCCTTCAAACAACAACTACTTCAACTGAAGATCCGCAGATCACAGTTGAGATAGCAACCCCTAATCCTACACGTGGTGACCTACAAGAGATTGTACGCCAATCTCTTATCAAAAAACACAGTGCCTTAGCTCGTCTTAGGCAACCAAACCGTCCGTGGGGTCAACCTTTAGACTTCTCTGATATCAGAGAACAGTTAGGTGACACTAGCCTCACTGTGAATCCCACAGATCCAATCATAAATCTTGCTGTAGGAGGATCTTGGATACCTCCTTCACCACCTCCCTCATCTCCTTCCTCGTCTGGAGGAGATTCCTCTTCTAACGAAGGTAATTCACCTTCTCAGCCTTCCACACCCACTAGCCCAATGGAAAATCAGAACAACCCTGCAAGACCATGGTTGGACCAGGATGTTGTAGTTGTACCTGGAGCCCAACACCCTTTACCTAAGCACCTGGAAAAATGGCTTCACAAGTTTGATCCCGATTCGAAACAGATAGTTGAAGATCATATCAAAAAAATTATGTTAGCCATCAGACTCTGTAATGTTGAACATGAAGATGTTGTATGTATGTTGTTCCCTTATACTTTTGAGGGTAATGCATCCACTTGGTACTTTGCCCAATAGCCCCACACCATCGTGTCTTAGGAAAAGTTTGAGTCATGCTTTTTGGAAAAATTCGGAGATGGTAAACCTCCGAAAGTCTTAGTCATGGATCTTTCAAGCTTAAAAATGAACCCAAAAGAATAAGTTAAAGATTTTAATCAAAGATTCTTAACGCTTAAAAATCAAATCCCTGCAGATTCTATGCTTGCTGAGAGTCTTGTAATAGCTTACTACACTAAAGCTCTACATCAAAGTATAGCTATTTGGGTCAAACGTTCTAAAAAGGCCACATTGTTAGAAGCCTTCGAAGAGGCTACCCAGATTGAAAAAGATATACTTAGCCTTAAGGACTCTTCTAGCAATGAAACTGAGATTGTTTCTTCTTCCAAAAAGAAGATTGAGATCCTCCCTAGACCTACACAAAGTAAAACACAACCTGAAAACTCTTATTTGGAAAATTTAACTAAAGTTGTACAAAAATTGTCCAATCAAGTTATAGATTTAAAAATGTCGACTGAAGAAGCTTCCTCGAGTAAAGCACCCTACAAACCCCCTTTCCGAAATCCTTTTCCCACCAACTGGCCTAATCCGAACCCCGAAGACTTGAATCTAGAAAGTTTGCAATGTGCTCTTCAGACAATTCTAGAAGCCCAAGATAACTTGATGCTTCCTGAAATCCCTCAAGAGGAAATCGAGCAGGAAACAGTTCAAGAAGAAGAGTCTTCTCCAAACATATTTGGACACTTCTCGGATAGTATCTTTCAAGCTAACTTCGAGACTGTTCACCCTTACAACACTAGGAGTAAGACAACAAACAAACCTCCTACCGAAAACACTACAACTTCACCTCCAAAGCCATCTAAATCAGCAGAAATTAAACAAAGTAATGTCGGCCCTAAATTAGATTATGATGTTGTTGAAGATCTTAAAAAATTGAGGGCTAACATTTCTATTTATGAGTTGTTGAAGTTTCCATTTTTGTTACAGAAGATGTTGCAAAATATTTCAGAAAATGGCAAGAGTGGTAATTCAAATGGTAACAAGGTTGTGCAAAGCAAAGTTCCGCAGAAGACTTCCACTAAAAACGATCCTGATCCTCAAGATAAAGGTAGTCTTCTTGTAACTCCTGTAAATAATAATGTAAATAATGTAGATAAAGTAGCATTAGAAAATGCGAGTAAGAAACCTCAAGTTATTACTCCTAGTACTTGCAAGAATGTACCTCCTTTTCTTTTAACTTTCGAAATCTTCAACAGAAATGTGCATAATTGTATGGTTGACTCAGGAGCATCATCCAATGTGATGCCTTGGTCTGTCTGCCAAAAGATTAACGTTGAAGTGGAACCATCTTCTTTGAAAATCATACAACTTGATCAAACAGATGTTAAAGTTATAGGCGAACTAAAAAATGTATTGATTAGATTATCATCTAACCCAAAGGTTCATCAGGTTATTGATATCATTGTGGTGGATATTCCGGAAGTGTATGGTTTGTTTTTTAGCAGGGACTGGTCGGAGAAGCTACATGGTTACTTCGCAACGGACTGGTCTCACTTATTGCTTCCAAAAAACGGTAAGCCTAACAAGATCAGAGTGAATCGTGAGCGTTACCTAAAGTTCACGGTCACGGATTTGAACGACCCAAATGAACCATACACACCTTCTACTGATTCACCTGAAGTCCAAGGAATGGACACCTTCTTCGGAAATTTCATGGCTGAAGTTTCACCTATCAACAATCCAGAATAGCAGTCCAAGATCATAGCATATGTGAAACCAACAACTTGTACGCAACAGTCCCATGAAACCGATGGAAATAAAATTTGGTATTTATATTTCGACGGTTCCAAGTCTAAAGAAGGAGCTGGTGTAGGCTGCATCATAATTGATCCGGCAGGTAATAAGACATTATTGGCTTGTAGACTAGAATTTGAGTGTACGAATAATACTGCAGAATATGAGGCTTTGCTGCAAGGTCTCAGAAAATCTTTGGACATGAACATTCAAAATCGGGTTGTATTCGGCGACTCTGAAATAGTGGTTAGGCAGGTAAGGGATTCTATACACTATCTTTCCCCACATCTCGAAAGTTACCAGTCTGAGGTATGGAGTTTGATGAACAAATTTTCTGCATTCAATATAAATTCCATTCCTAGATTAAATAATGCCGAAGCAGATCTACTAGCTAATGTTGCCTCTAAACTTCTTCCTGCAGAAGGCTTATCCCCAAACGCATTCTCCGTGGAGATGTTGTTTCGGCCATATGTCCCTGACAATATCACAAACTGGAGAGTATTTGACGATGATCAGTAGATCATTAACTTTTTGCACATGGAAGAAACCTTTCAAGGCGCAGTGATAGATGAACGAACACACGAAGACAATTTGCACGACTTTACGGTAATACCTAATCTGAAATCTCCTAAAGCTCTATCGGACATGGTAAATTTCATACCCAAATCTGTTGTTAGATTAGAAAAGTTTTATGATTTTGAAGATAAATTTAAAAAGATGGTCAATTGCAAAACCAATAGTTCCTCATTGTCTTATGAAAAAGTCAATTTAGGGACTAATGAAAATCCTCAGTGTATCAATCTAGGCTTGGGATGTTCTAAGCAAGAAAAAGCTTCTTTTGTTAAATTATTTAAAGAATTCAAGGATGTCTTCACATGGAATTACGATGATCTTAAAACATTTGATCCTAATATTATATAGCATGTCATCCCAATGAAGCCCCAAACCTTACCCTTCCAACAGAAACTGAGGAAAATGCATCCTAAACTAGAACCGACCGTTCAAAAAGGATTGAATAAACTCCTAAGTGCTAAAATAATTTTTCCTGTTAGACACACTCAATGGGTATCCAATCTCGTCCCAGTGCGGAAGAAAAACGGGGAAATTCGACTTTGTGTCGATTTCCGAAACCTCAACAAAGCGTCTGACAAAGATAATTATCCTGTCCCGCCCATGGAACAGATCCTTCAACAAGTATCTGGTTCTGAGAGGATATCCTTACTGGATGGTTTCTCTGGATACAACCAAGTCTTGATGTCTCCGCCAGACCAACTAAAAACTACCTTCCGTACCGCGTGGGGCACTTATGCTTATCGCAAAATGTCTTTTGGATTGATTAATGTTGGTGCTACCTTTCAGAGAGAAATGGACATTGCTTTTCGAGGCTTAATAAATCACTCCATAGTATTTTACTTAGATGATGTGACCGTGTATTCTAAAAACAAAGATGATCATCTAGCTCACTTACGAGCCGTTTTGCTGCGATGTCATAAGTTCGACATCTCCTTGAACCCCAAGAAGTCCATCTTTGTAGTAGAACAGGGTAAATTACTAGGATTCATTGTGTCTAGTGATGGGATGATTATTGATCTCGAGAGGACTCAAGTCATCACCAAACTTCCCCCACCTACATCCAAAAAATCCATGCAGTCTTTCCTAGGCCAGATTAATTTCGTGAGAAGATTTGTCCCCATTTTCTCCGAAATGGTCAGGCCTCTCCAGAACCTGATTAAGAAAGACACCCAATATCACTGGTGACCCACAGAAAACCAAGCTTTTAATGACATAAATAAGGCCATAATAGACGCTCCGTCGCTCATGATCCCCGATTTCTCTCAAGATTTTACACTCTATACTTTTGCCTCTGATCGTTCCTATGCCGCAGTCCTAACTCAGAAGAATTCCAAGAACCACGAAGTACCCATCTCCTTTATGAGATCTTCTTTCAAAGGTGTTGAACTTAACTACCCAGCGGTTGATTGGCAAGCCTACGCTGTTTTCAAAGCAGTTAAAAACTTCCGGTCTTATCTTTTGAAGTCAAGGACAAAGGTCATTGTCCCCTACCCTGTCGTAAGGAACTTGTTAGTGCAAAAGGAGTTAGGAGAGAAAAGAGCCAACTGGGTCACCTCCTTACAGGAGTATGACTTAGAGATCACCCCAGCACATATCGTGAGAGGCCAAGGGTTACGTAAGTTGGTTGTTGATTAAGAAATAGGACAACGAGAAGATAGTGATACGTCAGACCTAGAACAACGCGATCAAAGTTTGATTTGTTGCACGCAAAACCTCGTAAGTCCTTGGTATGACTATATTAGATTTTGTCTTGAACACGGATCAGCACCCTGTCACCTTGACCTCGCCAAAAGAAGAGAATTGAGACTAAATTCTGCCTCCTTTCATCTAGTTAATGGTATATTGTTTCGTCAAAATTTTGACGGCGTACTGATGCGTTGTCTTGAAAAAGACGAAGCAGAGAAAGTCTTGCTTGAGTTGCATGCAGGAGAAGCTGGTGGTCACTTCGGTGGCGACACCACTGCTCATAAGGTATTAAGAGCCGGTTACTACTGGCCCACACTTTTTAGGTACGCCCATGCTTTGTGTCGTAAATGTATCATCTGTCAGAAAGAATCAGGGCGGTTGCAAAAACCAGCCTTCCCCTTGCAACCCGTCACAGTAGATTCTCCTTTCCAGCAATGGGGCCTTGATATCATAGGTCCTATTAACCCTCCATCCTCAAAACAGCACAAGTATATTGTGACAGCCACTGATTACTTTACTCGATGGTCCGCAGCCGCCGCGCTAAGAAATGTTAACACAAGTCAGGTGATTACTTTTCTAAACTCGAATATCATCACTCATTTCGGTATCCTTGATTGTCTAGTCTTTGATAACGCTTCATACTTTTCCTCTCTTGAGATGAGTGAGTTCGCTTTGGAGAAATGAATAAATCTGAAGTATTCTTCTAGTTATTAACCCCAGGGAAACAACTTAGCAGAATCAACAAACAAGAACTTGATCAAAATTATCAAGAGAACCGTGGCTGAAAATCACAAGAACTGGCACAATGCACTGCTGAATGCACTATGGGCTGATAGGGTAACACCCAAAGCTGCTATAGGTAACTCCCCCTTTTTTCTCGTTTATTGTAGAGAAGCCATTCTTCCACCTCACATTCTTCTTCCTTCACTTCAATTGTCACAAAAGGTCCAAGAAGAAGATTTTCCTCCTTTAGAAAGTCGTATTAACTCTTTGATGAAGTTAGAAGAAGTAAGAACCCAAGCTAAGCATAAATTAGACCAACATCAACAACTGATTAAAATCTGGTTCGATTCTAATTCCGCTTCTGATAGGAATTTTGAAGTAGTCGATCTCGTCTTAAAGTGGGACAAACCACACGAAGGAAAGGGTGAGCACACCAAGTTTCAAAACTTATGGCTTGGGCCATTTTTAATTGCTGAAAAGTTGGGTCCTAGTTCCTTTCAATTGCAGAATCTCGAAGGGCAGCTTGACACCTATCCGGTGAATGGCCAAGCCCTGAAAAGATACTTTGCTTGATAACTTCCCTTGTATATTATGTAAATATTTCTTTGGTTTGCATTTTTTCGTTTTCTTCCTGTTTTGATTTTGATTTGGATTGATCATTTTTTTGGTGTTTTTTGAAAAATATGCATACCTGTGCACTGAGCCATTCACACCAAGACCATAGAAAAATTTCTTCACTGAAACAACTTCTAAAAGATTGTACGATCATCAGTGATATATTTCTAAAACTGATATTTATGTTGGAAAATTCTGTTGTTTGAAAGAAGTTTACTAATTTCAATCTCTGAGCAAAGTTTGTCATGATCATCTATTATCTTTTTACGATGTCCCTATTCCTTAAGGGAATGACTCAGAAGATGTCTCCCTGCCTTAGGAAGTTATTTTTGTAAATAAAACATCTCTGGATCTAAATAAAGGACAATGTTTAAAAAATTCTGATGAGGTCTAGAAAAAAATATGATAAAATATCAAGATTTTCAGCGTCACCCCGCTCAGCTATATATATCTACAAAAGAAAACAAAATAAAAAATAAGAGTTGTGGGAAGTGCTTGTAAACCCGTCGGGATACTGAACAGGTCCGCTGGCAGTGGGTAAATGCATGCATGGTGCCAAGACAACTTCGTCGGGGTACTGAACAGGCCTGCTGGCAGCGAAGCAATGTCGGGTAAAGGAAAATCTGTGTAAAAATTATGAGAAACCTCTTTAATGTCCTTTATTCTGATCTAAAACTTCTTGACAGGATACAGATGTCAGAGTGGGTTAAATGGCAACCCTGTCGAGGCTATGGACGCATGTTGGCAACAGTGTCCATGCCAACAGTATTGAAGATTTTATCATTAATATCGTGACTTCTTGATCTTAAGACTGCTATTAGTTTTCATCTTTTAAAACACCGCTGGAAAAAATCGTAAATGATGATGTTTGTATGATTTTCTGGTTGTTGCTTTAGAATTGAAATTTTCTTTGCTGTCCTAATCTGAATTTATTTCTTTTAACAAAGATAACTGCTTCTACCAGTGTGTCGCCATTGTTGGCAGCCAATACAATTTTTTCTATTGTCCTATAAGCTGCCTACACCTATGTCTTCTGAACTTCAAATCGTCGTCGCATTTTTCAAATGGACGATATTTTCATTTCTTGCGACACTTGCAAATTGGTCTACATTTAGTTTTCACAACTGTAAGCGTGAAAACTCTTCCATCGTTACTGAAACTGTCATAATCTTTATTGATGTTTTGAGTGGCACTTATCTTTGGTTTATCGTTAAGTGGCTGTAAGGATTTTCGAACTATGCCTATTTGCCTATTCTTACTTTGATTGCGCAACTGGATTTTATTAAACTGGTAAGGCATTGAGCATGAACATTTATGTTTTTTTAAACTTGCCTAGTCATTGAATTACATAGGGGTCATGGTTTATTTTTGTTTTCATACATATGATGTGATCCTTATTGTTATATCCCTTGCCTTGTCATTTTTATGAAATCGATTGTCACAATGTTTTAAAAACCTTTGATTAAACATTTATGCAATGGCGCGTTGGTTAAACATTTTGTTTTTCATTTTATGTTGAATGACAATGGTTTGAAATATTACAATGGCGCATTGATATATCATTCTACCGTTTGATTTTTATGGTTGGCCGAATGATAAGGTTTAAACTGTGTTATGATTGCTTCAACAATGGGTTAATTTGCCAGTTGTACTTTTCCATTACTATTTTTCATGGAGGTAAGTGATTCCACCACCCTCGCATGCGCATATTAATGCTTCCCCTTTGATCGTTCGTAGCTGTTAGCCCAAACGACTTTGCTCCTGTGTGTTGGCGATTTCGACCCAAACCCTTACCATGCGCTCGCACCATGGCTCCAGTCGTAAGGGTTGAACCCAATGGTAGCCAAGCTCTGTTTATGTTCGACAATGCCCACAGTGACCTTGAGGAATTTGGATGGCTCCCGTTCATAAAACAGTTTGATGGTTTTAACCCCTACGTTGCTCGGCAATTCGCTTTAACCTTTGATGGCTGTCGAGCCAAGGTCGGGGATGTTCAATTGGAAATTGACGAGCAATTTCTCAGTTTACCTACGGGTTTGCCTGCCACTGGACAATGATGGTCCAAGAATTGCAAAGTGAAAGAGGTCCCTTGGACATTTCTCTTCCAGTCACGTAAGGTTAGCTCCTGTGACAAAGGTTTGCCCGCGAATATGCTCAAGCAACGTTGGCACGATTTGTTGATGATACTCAGACAGTTTATCACCTGCGAGGGTCAGTATGGGTTTGTTTTCTTACACCACCTTCGTTTGCTTATGGTTTTCATGGGCTATGAGCTTAATATGCCTTATTACCTGCATAGAAGCCTATTTAAAATGTCTAAGAGATACAAAAAGAACCAGGCTGATAGCAGCCTTTTTCACTATGGGCTGGTTAAAATTGTTGTCGTCTATCATTTGGGGTTACACGGAGATTGTTGGACCGATTTCCTTACTCGAAATAACTTTGAATATTCGAACCCTCCACAGGTTGACAAACCTGTGGTGAGCGAGGGAAAGTCTGTACCCCCGGTACCCTACAACACTCTATTACCTAAACCCTTACCCGACTCACCTATCAACCTACCCCACTCTGTGACTAAGGATGCCGAGACTGTTAAACCTGTGGGCAAGAAACTTAAAGCCAAACCTACTACAAACGCCAAAGGCAAAAAGAATGCCCGTTTAATCTCTCGTATGGCTAGGAATAAGCCGAAACCCCCTGTCAATCCTGACCCTATCGTATTGAGCGAGGACTCTGATTCAGAGGTTGAACATTTTTTGGCAAGTGAATATCCCTATTCTGAAGGTCTGTGTGCCAAACCCTCGTTTGACTTCGTGTCAAAACTACCACCGTGCTTGTAAAATGACCCTGATTACCCTGGCATTAAGTTGCCATGTAAAGCCCCCGGTCCTTCATCCAAACCCTCTCCTGAACCTGCAATGCCACCCTGTGATCAATGCGGCTCATGGTTGGAAAGATATTATCTTGATGTACCTATGCTATAGTCCAGAATTCACTATTTGGAAGATCAAGTTGCACGGCTTACCAGTCAAAAGGCTGAGTTACAGACCACTGATAAGAAACAGAGGACAATAAGTTCTATTTTGTTTAAGAATGTGGAGTCAGCTACAGCGGTCGTGAATTCAAAGTTGGCATAGTTTGAGAAGCCTCACTGGTATGTTCTATCACTTGATTATATAACGAATTCAAATTATTTTGAATAGCTGATTACAACCTCGATTTGCACTGTCATACTATATGCATTATGTACATAGTTTTGTTTTGATTAATCGAATTTCATTTTCCTAGTTTAGCTTTGATTGGATTGTCTTCGATTCGATTGATCGTGGTATAGATTTGATTGTTTTGATTTGGCTTAAATTGGATACTATGTTTCTAATTGAAATCGTTTCTATCTTTTCTAAATACAAGTTGTTTCTCGTATTTCAAATTTTGAACACAATCAAGTTTCGATTCGAATTGGTTACGATATGGTTGGCAATAATGGTTAACTGTTACGGCTTTATTTACATATGAAGTTCGATCAGCTCGGATACAGTTTGGATTATGATTAATATGAGTATGTTTTATATGCACCCAAATCGTGAATAGATACGATTCATAACAGTTATACCCAGCCGATTGATTCGCATTGTTTTAGTCGACCATGTTATCAGCTCGATTCATATTGTAATGAAAATGATGTATAAATTTGATTTGAGGAACGAAAGTAACTATATCCAGATGCACGATTTCTTTCTATAATTAAACTTAGTCGTGATTTGATTATTTTCCCAGTTGATAATTATAACTTCTGTTGATTCTATTAAGATTGCGATCATGATCTTGCCTGTTGACTGAGCAAGGATCAATCACAAATTTGATTGGGTCGATGTTGTTGAGTATGATTTCGTTACACATAATTGTAACAGATTTTCCATCTATGCATTCGATTGAACAATATGAATTCTTGTTATATCATTATAGCTGTGTTGGATTAGATCGTATTGATTCCGATTGGCTATGGAGCAGTCTTGTTACTGTTGACCCGATTTTATGGTAACAGTGAAACAGAGTATTTTTACCCATGTTTCGACTGAATCACTGTTGATTTTGTTTAAATTGAATGATAAAATCATTTGAATCATTAGTGATTCGTTTTTAATGATTATTGGAAGAAAATTGGATTGAATTATCTTAAAGAGATTTGATTTGATATTTATTTGATCATGTATGTTATTTTAGACTAGCTATAGAATCAGATGATTCTGTAGCTATGTCTGTAGGATCAATTTTTTATTGTTTTATTAATCAAATACTTTTCTAACTTGTTATTTTTGGTCTATTGCAGATAAATTCGAAATGGCAGTGGATTTGATGAGTAGTTAGGAGAATATTTGAGATATTTTACTTGCATTTTGATTTCCTAGTTTGGTTGATTTTGGGATATCTCCCAGATTATGTAAAAAAGATTGATGTTATCCACAGGGAAGTTTTTACCATGTGGAGAGACTTATAAATACCTATCATTTTTGTAATAATGATCATCCTCATTTTTGGGAGAACAAGGATATGGAGTTTTAATACAAACTAAGGCAGAATTTGGTGTTTTGTCACAACTTTAGCTTCTCATTATATCCATATTTTGTTTCATGTTGTGTATATCAATTTGTATCTGGTTAATGACTACTTTAGATATCTTAATCATGTGCAAATGATATAAATTAATCATTGTTATCCATATCTGTTTTCTTCTAAGTATTTAAAGAACATAGCAATTGTTGATTCAGCTTGTGAACGACAGATTTCTCTTCTTCATAAGTTGAATTAGTAAATATAAGTTTTTGCATAACAGGTTTCCCTTATTGAAGAGATTTATAAATCATAAGATTGTTATGATTTTTTATGTCTTGTTTGTCCTGTTAACAACTCAAAGAGCAGCATAGCCTATCGTTTACGAGAAGCTTTTGGATCAATCCAGTGCGAGTTTACTTCCTCCGACCAGCTTCAAAGTCATCACACACAGGACAAATTAGGAGCGTTTCCAAGTCAGTTAGTCACTTCTTTGTCTACTGTTCTTATTAGTAGTTTAGTTTAGATATAAGTTTAATTAGATATATATTAGATTGTTTAATTTCAGTAAATATATTAGATCGTTTAATTTCAATAGGTTTTATCTCTTCTTCATAAAATATAAAAAATTAAAAAAGATTCCTGGCTGTCTTAGGGCAGAAAGTAAATGAGTTTTATAGGTTTTATTCAAATATGCAAGTTGTAGATATTGTATATTTGTGAATAAATTGTAAGTCAACTAGTAGTTAGACGGTTAATTATTAGAGTTAGTGTAATAGTAATTAGTAGTTTGTATATAATAGTTAGAGTAGTTTATATTTAGTTTTAGTTAATTTAGTAGTTTGTTTTAATTATATTAGTGTATTAGTTTGTTTGTTTTTAGTTAATTCATTTTATTAGTTTTTAGTTAGTTTAGTTTGTTTTATTTGTTTTAGTTAGATTAGTTAGTTAGATTAGTTTTCTCTTTGGTTTTCTTAGGATCTTAGAGCGGCCAACGGAGCCGTTAAACCCATCAGGGTGGTTCATTCCAAACGGCTTGGGTTATTTAGACAACCCCGGACCGGTTCCACTCTCTCAATTGACGGAAGGACATTTTCACCCGTCAACAATACCTTAACAAAATTTCCAGGATATTTAGATCTACCCTTATATTTATATCTCCCACTTGAGGAATTAAATCTATTTCTTTCCTGGGAGCGTGCTCTTGAAAATAATCCATCTGTGTTATTTCCTTCCATTGTCTTTCATCTCATATCTTGCGAAAACAAGGACAAGACCACATCATTGAAACTCAAGGTAGTTGTATTACTACCTATGGACACAACCAGACTATCCCACGAGTATGGTAAAGAGAAAAATAAAATGATACACTTATCTTCATTTGAAATTTTAATCTCAACAAATAATAACTTACTTACCACAATATTGAAGGCATTCAAATTCTCTGTCATCGAGTGTCCATATTTCATCCTCAGGTTATACAACTTCTTCCACAGGAAAAATTTATTTACCAGGAACTTAGATTGATACAAATTCCCCAACGTATCCCATAAATCCTTAGCTGTAGCTTCCCCAGACACATTCAGTAATACCGAATCTGAGAGACACATTCAGATTATGCTCTTCAACTTCCGATCCAAATTTTTCCAGTCATCTGTTGATGTTCCTGTAGGTGTAGTACCTAGATCCACCATGATCCAGTGATCTATATATACCAACAAATCTTCCATATTGAGCTTCCACAACTCAAAAATTTTCCCATTAAATTTCTCGATCTCTATTTTCAAACTTCTCGCCATTTCTTTTCACTTGAAGAATCAATACCAAAAATCTCCCACTGTAACAAGGTTTATCACAGTCCCCAGCCAAACCCCTGAACACAAAGGCATCCTCTTGAAGCCAATAATTTATTTGATACCAAATGTAGATTTTAACCTTGTACAATTATTTACTGCAAACATATTTTCAATAAAAGAAAAAAAATATGCAATGGAAAATACACACATTACACAAGGATATTTCCCCTAGAAACCCAAACTGGGAAAACCAACATATTCTATATTCATCTCATCTCATACATTATTTACAATAAAATATACATATAGGATCCTGTAGTATCCAAAACCATAATCTGATAACCCAGATTAGTCAACAACCCTAATTCCTTAACTGAAAATAGAAAACCATTGGAGAAAACCATGTGCCAAATGTTGGATTACTGAGAGGGGGGGGGTGAATCAGTAATAGCATAATTATAATCCTTTTTCTATGAATAATCCAAGTGTTATATCAATGTAGAATTATTATCCAATAATGAGCAATAAGAAATGAACAATCACACACATACACAATACACCAATGTTTTACGTGGAAACCCAAATCGAGAGAAAACCACAGAATGTTTTTTCTTATATGTCTTGAAGAATTACATTCATTGGAAGCACCAACTTCCTTTGTTTTCTAGCTGCAACTGGAAGGAGGGTACAACCCCTTAGTTTCTCAAGCTACAACCTGAGGGAAGCTCCAAATCCCCAATTCTATGGCTACAACCAGAAGGAGGATACAACCCCCTAAGTTCTACGGCTACAACAGGAAGGTGGCTACAACCACCTGTCCTTGCCCCATCCAATCGCCCTGAAGTATAAGTAGAATGATGGAACCACTTTCAATCTATCACTGTGAGATATACTGTTGTACAACTGTAACAACCTGTACCACTGACCTGTATCCAATCTGTACAACTTCCCTGTAATCAATCTATACCTGAATTGAACATGTATCTACAAATATTACAATAGATATGTGACCTGTAGTGTTGCATCCTATGTATGTATGTGCCCTATTTGTTATGTAGCATGCGTATGTATGCTACCAAACTATTACGCAGCCTGCGTATGCCTTCTAAAAACTAGGGTTTCCTTTTCTTGAAAACTTCTGACCTTTTGTAACTTCTTTCACATAGATCTGTAACCTCTCACTGTATCTAGACTGTAACTGTACCATGTGCATGCATCCTCATATATAACCTTTACTCAAGGCAAGTATGTCTCTCTCTATTCATGTGTCATATAGGATGTGTAATCATGAACAAGTATAATATCCCTCAGATGATCTTAGTCATCAACCCCTTTTTAATTTTTAGTCTCTCAATACATCAACTACTACACAAATATAAGCTCCCAACCATGTACCATTAAACCCCTTATCCATATGCCAAGAAATACAAGATGTTCCTCAACAAGAAGTATCAATGATAAATATACCAACACTGTATTTCTGTATTTCTGACTTATATAGAAGATCCCATGTAGTCACTAGTTTCTCTAGGGAGAATTCTCAAATATCCATTACCATTCCTTGTGCATACATCAAAATCCAACTATTCATAGAAATAAGACATACCTTTTGAACCAATGGATGGATCTAATGTATCTGAGCACTTTAGACCTTCCTAGGAGCTTGATGTCAGAATCTAGAACCTTTGCATCTTCATCTCTTCAATTTTCCATGGATTTACCAGCATGTATGCACCCTAATACACTTCCATCCTTCTTACAACTCAACATGTACCCACCTTGTACACAGACAACCCACGTATAACTAAGCATGTACGCACCTTTTACACATGCAGCCTATGTATAACTCAACATGTACACACCTTTTACAAAGACATCCAATGTACACCTCATAAAATAGGGTTTTGCTACAATTCTGAGAATTTCGCCATCAAGCCTTCGTGCTACCTCAGACGCTCGCCACTGTAGATGTATCCACAAGTATTTACAATAAGATTTACACAAGAAAATAGATATATAGTATGTATAAGTGTGTGTTTAATAAGTGAGCTTTGACTCTCATTTATATCTTCATGTGGCCTTACACTTTCCTTATTTAAAATAATTTCTTCATTTAAAATAATTTCTTTTGCAAAGCACTTTGACCCTTGGGGGATTCTATATGACTTATGAGTGATTCTCCAACTTCATATGGTCATAAATCTCTAAACGTGAGGAGTTATGTGATGTTCCACATACCACCAGAAACGACATGACAAGCACTATCCATCTAGGATAGTTTCACTGACAAATTCATTGTCCTTCATCTCATTATTCCACAATTAATAATGCATTATCTCACTTCGCAAAGCGTCTTCCCGTGAGGGATTTCACCATAAGGGGACCACTTTGGAGTTCATCCATATTTACTTCTTATCAACTGTGACAAGAAAATAATGAGTCATATTTACATCAAACAATCTTGGGTCCATTACCCAAACCTTGTGCTACGGGGCTTTCTTCAAGGGTTGACATCAATGAAAACCAACCTTAATCAACAATCTCCCCCTTTGTCATTGATGGCAACACTCTGATGCAATACTGAAATCATATCACTCATGCTCCCCCTGGAACCATGCCTCTATCCTTTGCCTCTGTCGTATGCATCTGATAAATCTCTCCCCCTTTGTCATCAATGGAAAAGGTATCTTTCCATCCAGGGTTGCTCCCCCTGATTGAACTATCCTCTTATGGTGCCTCCTTGTGTAAATATAAGAAATATAAGATAAGCATTCAAAAAGAATTAATTTTGGAGTAGAAATAACTCCAATTCTCTGGTGAATATATTCAAAGGATTCTCATGGAAGTGGTTTTGTGAAGATGTCTGCCACTTGTTCGTTTGTGCCCACATACTCAACTATGATATTCTTTTCTGCAACCTACTCTCGTAGAAAGTAATACTTGATTGGAATGTTCTTCGTATTGGAGTGCATCACTGGGTTATTTGAGATACTGATGGCTCTTGTATTATCACAATAGATTGGAATGGTCTCATCATACTCAACCTGTATATCTGTCAGAGTTTGTTTCATCCAAAGAACCTGTGTACAACATGATGTTGCTGCAATATATTGTGCCTCAGCTGTAGATAGAGATATTGATGATTGTTTCTTTCTTAGACATGATACTAAACACTCACCCAAGTAAAATGTTGCTCCACTGGTGCTTCGTCGATCATCAGTACAACCTTCCCAATCTTCATATGTGTAGGAAATAAGTGATAGATCCTTTCCTTTTGGATACCATAATCCAAACTCTTATGTTCCTTTGAGATATCTGAAAATCCTCTTCACTGCTAACACATGTGATTCCTTTGGTGTTGCTTGAAATCATGCCACCTGTCCAACTACCTGCATTACATCTGGTCTAGATGTTGTCACATATTATAGGTTTCTAATCATTGCACTGTATTGCCTCTGATGTGTAGACTTTGAATCATCATATTTTCTCAACTTGCAACTAGTTTGCATGGGAGTGATAACTGGTTTGCAATCTTCCATTTCGAACCTCTTTAGCGTTTATCTGATATACTTGGTTTGAGAAATAAAGATTCCTTGGTTTCTTTGACGTATTTGAAGTCCAAAAAAGAAGGATAGTTCTCCAAGTTATGGCATTTCGAATTCATTCTACATATCTTTTGCAAATTTCTGGCTTAACCTGTCATCATCACTACCAAAAATAATATCATCAACATAAACTTCAATTAATAAAATATTACCTTGACATACCTTGATGTAGAGGTTGTTGTCTGCACTTCCTTTTCTAAACCCTTCCTATTGTAGATACTTATCCATTTTAGAGTACCATGCTCTAGAAGCCTGTTTTAGACCATACAAGGCCTTCTTTAATTTACACACATATTTTGCATTCTCTGACAACTAAAATTCTTCTGGTTGTTCAATGTAGACTTCTTCTTCAAGTTCCCCATTCAGAAAATATGATTTTATGTTCATTTGATATACTTTAACATTTTTGGAGCATGCATAGGCTAAAAGCAGCCGGATTTCTTCCATTCTGGCAATTGGGGAAAATGTCTTTTCAAAGTCGATTCCTTCAATCCGTGCATATCCTTTACATACTAATCTAGATTTGTTCCTTGTAACTTTTCCATCTTCATTTAATTTATTCCTGAAAACCCATTTTGTGCCGATCACATTCTTATTCTTTGGTCTTGGAACCAGTTCCCAAGTGTCATTTTTCTCTATCTGATCCAATTCTTCATTCATGGATTTATTCCAAAATTCATCCTTGTTGCCTTCTTCAAAACAGTTTGGTTCAATTGTAGATAAGAGTGCTAGGTGTTCTTGTTCTTGTGAACGGATTTTTCTTCTAGTCTCAACTCCTGCATCTTTGAATCCAATAATATGATATGAATGATGATTCTTCTGTACTTGTTTGCTAGGTGTCTTTGGAGATACTTGTTGAAATTGCTCTTCTGTTTCTGTCAGATTCTCTTCATCTTCCTCTTCTACTTCATCTTTTGCTTCTTCTTCTTTGAAAAGTTGTTCCATTGATTTGTTTTCTTCTTCCTTTGATTCCGGTCTGCCTGTTTCATCAATTGTTACATTGATGGTTTCCACAAATTTGTTCAATCTTAGATTGTAACACTTGTATGCTTTCCTTGTACTTGAGTAACCAACAAGTACTCCTTTTTCCATACGAGATTCAAACTTTCCCATTCTTCGATCTTCTCTTTTGATGTAGCATTTGCTTCCAAAAACTCTGAAGTGCTTCACATTTGTTGGTTTTCCTTTCCATAGATCGTAAGGAGTTTTATCAGTGTTGTTTCTGAGCATTACTTTGTTTTGAATGTGAATTGTTGCATGCAATGCCTGTGTCCAAAATATATCTGTCAATTTGGAATCCATTGGTATTGTTTGAGCCATTTCCTGTACTGTCATGTTCTTTCTTTCAACAACTCCATTCTGTTGAGGTGTCCTAGCAACAAAGAATTTCCTTTTTATTCCATGACTACTGCAGTAGTCCATAAATTCCTTTGAAGTGAACTCTCCTCCATTATCAGATCTCAAGCATTTGATTCTTGAATGCATCTCATTTTCAACCATTTCCTTGTAGATCTTGAAGTTTTCAAAAGATTTTGATTTGTTCTTGAGAAAGAAAATTGCAGTCATTCTTGTATAATCATCAACTAATAACATAAAGTATCTCTCACCTTTTAATCACTTTGTTGTAGTTGGTCTAACTAGATCAATATGAAGAATTTCCAGTGGTCTTGTTGTTGAATATTCTTTTGATTTCAACCTGGTCTTTGTTTCCTTTCCTTGCTGACAATGCTTGCATAAAGTGTTGGTTGGTTTCGTGATCTGGGGCATTTCTCTGACTGCTTCTCTTTTGCTGACTTTGACAAGGTTATCAAAATGCATGTGACCCTTTCTTCTCTGCCATATCCAACTTTCATCTTCCTTTCCTAGACAACACTTTTCATTTCCAATTTCACTTAACACATATATGTTGTTTGAAGTTCTTGCAGCTGTACCGACCAATTTCCCTGAACCTTCTCTTCTTATCTCACACTTTTGTGA
>ML827742.1:61066-72656 GCA_009831015.1 Picea engelmannii | reverse complement strand
AACAGTACAACCTGGGGAAACAGTCGTCAGTCCGATCCACACGCAAAGGCAGGGTATCTAGCCCGAAATCAACTCAAAGGCTTCCACTCATAATTGTGGGTATACCTCGGAGTGACCCCCATAATACGTGCAATCTCTACACCAATGTCAACAAAGAAGGGTTAGTAACTCTGCCAACACCAATGTGACCTAATGCTTGACCCTTGTGTTAGAAGGGCTTCCTAGGACAATATGCTGCCAATGGAATTTAACACTCCCTAATCTCAAGATGCTATTGTTTTTTTTTGAGCTTTTGGAGAGTGTGTCTCTCTTCCTACTCCAAATCACTAGCCTAGCTAAATGTTGGTGTAAAAGAGCCCTAGAAAAAAGTTACTAGATCAATTTTAATATTACGTAATGTTCTTATAGGATGTTGTTTACTCAAAGGTAACGGAAATGAAAATCATGATGTGTGACTCTGACCCAAAATAATGCAAGGATATGATGAAATATAATTCTTTTCATTCGATGAATCCTAGTTATGGGAGAGAGAGAACAACTTCCGAATCAATCTCAATACTACAAACAAAATGCAATGCTCAATTTCCTTTCAGATGCTAATGCAAACAATCATGTATCAATGAGCAAGTTCCATATGTCTTTTTCAAAACTTCAATACTCTTAAAAACTTGATTTTCAATGTTTTCGCAAAAGGCAAAAACAAAAACTTGAAAGAAAACATGCAGTTCACTTTCCAAGAAGAACTCTAATAAATGAGAAAAGAAAACCAAATTATAAAGACCCAAACAAACAACCCAATCCAATACTTTCAATGAAAGCAAAAACAAAAGCAAACCAAGGAGCTTCTCAATGCAAACGAAAAATTGTCCTTTCGAACCAACAAGCACAAGAGAAACACCAAACACTCAACTCTCAACCAATCCTTGGTTCTCATCCAGTCAGATACACTCAACTCCAGAAGTCAGAGAGAATGAGAATGCCAACAAGAGCTAAGACATGAAAGTCAAGTTTCAAAAGCAAGAAAAACCTAGAAACCCTAGATCAGTTCCGGCAAGCCAACTAAAGAAAAAGATAAGAAAGTCACTGATTCAATAAGACAAAGAGGTGTAAATCAACATAAATGAGCAATTGACAGAGTCAAAACTTGAATTCAAAAATTTCAAAAAATATGTTCGCAGGCCAGTGTGGGACACAGTGCGAGAAACTAGTGTTCTTGCAGGCCACTTTGATGCAACATGCGAACTATTCGCACTGAAATATATATGCAGAGTGCGAACTTTCAAGGTTCTCGCAGGCTTTCAATGGAAACAGTGCGAGAATCCCTGAAACTAATGAAAATTTTGAAAAGACAAGCAAAATTCAGACTGGCTTATAGACCCAGAAGGTCCCTCAGGGTATCCTGAGGACTCAGAGACTGACAAATCAAAAGAAAAATGAAAATAGAGAAAATGGCCATAGAAAATTCAAAAACCATAAAGGAAAAAGGGATAGACTCCCCAACGGAGTCGTCAATTTTGTTATAGGATAAATCCGTAAGTGTGGACACAAACCGATCTCCCTAGATCCACCTGGATCTAGAACAAAACACGACAGAATAATACACTTTCCCTAGATCTAGCCTATTGAATGAACTAAGAGGTAAGGGTTATGGACATACCTTATGAACTCTCTCCTTAGATCTATGTTGTTCCAAGATTTTCTCCAATGCTCTCGTCTCGTCCAGATCACAACAAAATGAACCAATCGAAGTAAAGGCAGATTAATATATTCAATTACTAGTCTATACATATGATCAAGGAATTATGTAATAAAGTGACATCATTTTTATGGGAAAGGGACATATTGTTGTATTGAATTAATTGAAAGTGAAACTTAAAACCTAAGCCTTGATGTCATAGGTCTCCTTTCGATGGATTCTATCTCTGACACACACACTTGCTCATGCATGAAGAAAATCAACCAATTGTAATGACCTTGTTGTCGTCTCTTGCTGCTGTAGCATCAGTTATCCATACAGTCTTGAACTAATTCTATAATCAATCTCTAGATAACTTGCTGCTTTCTCAACTTAACCCTCTCCATGAGCAATCTCCTCAATATATAGAAGAATATAGTTTAGTTACTTGGATAGGGAATGATCCCAAGATATCTGGAATTCCAGTAATTGAATAACCACTCAAAAGCCAACTCACCCTTCTAGAAGATTCCCTTCTAGAAGGTTCGCGATTCTTATCTTTTTCCCCTTTAAGAGCATGTCCGCACCCTAACAATGAGTACAGTGTGAGAATTTCGCACCCCAGCTTAAAGCAGCCTGCAAGAAACAGGCATTCTCGCAGGTGAATATATAAGTAGCCTGTGAACATTCTTCAAAGTGTGAATTCTGGAAGAAGACAACTGTAACTTTTCTCAGGAAAGTGTTCTTGGTAAAGAGCTTGATTTTCCATCATCATATCATTATCATGAAATTATCGCAATGACCAAATTTGTGGATAACAGGAACACATTAATTATTCTCGATAGTCAACTTCTGCCTCTTCAATTTTGTCTTTGAATTCTTCATATCCTTCTTCGGCTTCTTCATATTCTTCTTCGGAGTCTTCTTTGTCAGAATCTTTTACTGCCATGAATATAACTCTTCATATCTCACTGACACTGATTCCATCTTCATTGAATGATGAGATGTCTTCTTTGATGTATAAGATTTTCTTGAAATATTTCTTTGTAGTTCTTTTTCCTTTGTATGTGTGTTTGCCTTTTGAGTAACCTTCATCATTTCTCTTTTTCTTATGAAGACATTTGTTAGAAAAATGACCAATACCATCACAATTAAAACAAATTAAAGGAAGATTACCTCTATACATACCATTGGTTCCCTTGTTCATTATTTTGATGAAGTTGGCCACTTCTTCATCATCTTCCGAGAAGTTGCTACTGCTGCTATATTATACTGGTTCATTTTTCTTTTTCTTTGATCTTTTGGATGCTTTAAAGGTTTCTTCTTTTACATCTGGGTTTTCCTGTTCAGTTCTCATTTCATATGCTGTGAAGATTCCATGCAGTTCGTCCATGCTTATTGAGTTCAGATCCAATCTTTCTTCTAGCATTGATATCTTAGGGTTGAATCTCATAGGAAGAGATCTTAGTACCTTTTGAATAATTATAGATTCTTCGATTTCTTCTCCCAATGCTATGATTGCATTCACTGTTTCGTCAACTCTTAAGAAGTAGGCTGCAATATTCTCATCTTCCTTGATTTTTAGTTGTTCGAACTGACCTCTGTAAGTTTGAAGTTTTTCTTCTTTGACTTTTGTATCTCATCCATAATTATTTCGAACCTTGTCCCAAATCTCTTTATCGGATTTACAATGTGCAACTTTGGTGAATAAGTTTTCACTGATACCAATCAAAAGTGCATTTGTAGCTTTGGAAATATTCTGACCAAGTTTCACTGCTTTTTCATTTGTTGGTGGAACTGTTGGTACTGTGTATCCATCTACAATTGATTTCCAAATTTCAAACCCCTCTGCCTATATATATGTCTTCATCCTTATGCTCCAAAAAGCATACTTTTTTCCATCAAAGTGTGGTATTCCATTTTTATATGAGTTGGTACTCTCCATGATCTACCTTTTAGTGGTTAAAATGATTTCTGAAGGAACCTTCTCTGATACCAATTGTTGGATTACTGGGAGGGGTTGAATCAGTAATAGTGTAATTATAATCCTTTTTCTCCAAATAATCCAAGTGTTATATCAATGTAGAAATATTATCTAATAATGAGCAATAAGAAATGAACAATCACACACATACATAGTACACCAATGTTTTACGTGGAAACCCAAATCGGGAGAAAACCACAGAATCATTTTTCTTATATCTCTTGAAGAATTACATTCATTGGAAGAACCAACTTCCTTTGTTTTTCAGCTACAACTGGAAGGAGGCTCCAATCCCCTAGTTTCGCAGGCTACAACCCAAGGGAAGCTCCAACTCCCCAATTCTCTTGCCAAGAAATACAAGTTGTGCCAAGAAATACAATATGTGCCTCAACAAGAAGTATCAATGATAAATATACCAGCACTGTATTTTTGTATATATGACTTATATAGAAGATCCCATGTAGTCACTAGTCTCTCTAGGGAGAATTCTCAAATATCCATTGCCATTCCTCATGCATACATCAAAATCCAACTATTCATAGAAATAAGACATACCTTTTGAACCAATGGATGTATCTAAACACTTTAGACCTTCCCGAGAGCTTGATCTCATAATCTAGAACCTTTGCATATTCATCTCTTCAAGTTTCCATGGATTTACCAACATGTATGCACACTAATACACTGCCAGCCTGTGTACAACTCAGCATGTACTCACCTTGTACACAGAGAACCCGTGTATAACTCAGCATGTACGCACCTTGTACACAGACAACCCGCGTACAACTCAGCATGTACACACCTTGTACACAGAAAACCCACGTACACCTCAGAAAATAGGGTTTTGTTGTAATTTCGATAATTTATCCATCAACCCTTTGTGCTACCTCAGACACTCGCCACTTTAGATGTATCCACAAGTAATTACAAGAAGATTTACACAAGAAAATAGATATACAATATGTACAAGTGTGTGTTTAATGAGTGAGCTTTGCCTCTCATTTATATCTTTGTTTAGCCTTACACTTTCCTTATTTTAGGGCTTCTTCATTTAAAATAATTTCTTTTACAAATTACTTTGACCCTTGGAGGATTCTATAAGACTTATGAGGGTTTCTCCAACTTCATATGGTCATAACTCTCTAACCGTGAGGAGTTATATGACATTCCACATACCACCGGAAACAACAGGACAAGCACTATCCATCTAGGATAGTTTCACTCACAAATTCATTGTCTTTCATCTAATTATTCAACAATTAAGCATGGGTTCTCTCACTCTGCAAAGCGTCTTCCTGTGAGGGATTTCACCATAAGGGGACCACTTTGGAGTTCATCCATATTTTGTTCTTATCAACCATGAAAAGACAATAATGAGTCATATTTACATCAAACAATCTTGGGTCCATTACCCAAAACTTGTGCTACAGGGATTTATTCAAGGTTTGACATCAATGACAAACAACCTTAATCAACAATATTCCCTTTAGAATTGATGGAAACACTTTGATGCAATACTAAAATCATATCACTCGTGATCCCCCTCGAACAATGCCTTTGTCCTCTGCATCTAATAAATCTGCTCCCTCTGGAACCATGCCTCTGTCCTCTGCATCTAATAAATCTCTTCCCCTTTGTCATCAATGGCAAAGGCATCTTTCCATCTGGGGTTGGTCCCCTTGACTAACTGTCCTCTTATGGCACTTCCTCATGTACATCTAAGACATATAAGATAAGCATTCAAAAATCATTCATTTTGGAGTAGAAATAACTCCAAGTCTCTAGCGAAGATATTCAAAGGATTCTTGTGGAAGTGGTTTTGTGAAGATGTCTATGACTTGTTCTTTTGTGCCCACATACACAACTCTGATGTTATTTTCTGCAACCTGCTCCCATAGAAAGTGACACTTGATTGGAATGTGCTTCATCTTGGAGTGCATCATCGGGTTCTTCGAGATACTGATGGTGCTTGTATTATCACAATAGATTGGAATGGGCTCATCATACTCAACTTGTATATCTGTCAGATTTTGTTTCATCCAAAGAACCTGTGTACAACATGATGTTGCTGCAAGATACTCTACCTCGGTTGTAGATAGAGATACCGATGATTTTTTCTTTCTTAGCCATGATACTAAACACTCACCCAAGTAGAACGCTACTCCACTGGTGATTTTTCAACCCCTTTCTAATATTCAGTCGCTTAATACATCAACTACTACATGAATACAAGCTCTCAACCATGTACCATAAAAACCCTTAGCCATATGCCAAGAAATACAAGATGTGCCTCAACAAGAAGTATTAATGATAAATATACAATCACTGTATTTCTATATATCTGACTTATACAGAAGATCCCATGTAGTCACTAGTCTCTCTAGGGAGAATTATCAAATATCCATTGCAATTCCTCATGCATATATCAAAATCCAACTATTCATAGAAATAAGACATACCTTTTGAACCAATGGATGGATCTGATGTATCTGAGCACTTTAGACCTTCCTAGGAGTTTGATCTCAGAATCTAGAACCTCTACATCTTCATATCCTCAAGTTTCCATGGATTTACCAACATGTACGCACCCTAATACACTACCAGCCTGTGTACAACTCAGCATGTATGCACCTTCTACACAAACAACCCGCATATATCTCATCATGTATGCACCTTGTACACAGACAACCCACGTATAACTCAGCATGGACGCATCTTGTACACAGACAACCCGTGTACACTTCAGAAAATAGGGTTTTGTTGTAATTCTGAGAATTTCACTATCAACCCTTCGTGCTACCTGAGATGCTCTCCACTTCAGATGTATCCACAAGTATTTACAAGAATCTTTACACAAGAAAATAGATATACAATATGTACAAGTGTGTGTTTAATGAGTGAGATTTGCCTCTCATTTATATATTCATGTAGCCTTACACTTCCCTTATTTTAAGGCTTCTTCATTTAAAATAATTTCTTTTGCAAATCATTTTGACCCTTGGGGGCTTCTATAAGACTTATGAGGGATTATCCAACTTCATATGGTCATAACTCTCTAACCGTGAGGAGTTATGTGACGTTCCACATACCATTGGAAATGACATGACAAACACTATCCATATAGGATAGTTTCACTGAGAAATTTACTGTCCTTCATCTCATTATTCCATAATTAAGCATGGATTCTCTCACTCCACAAAACATCTTCCCATGAGGGATTTCACCATAAGGGGACCACTTTGGAGTTCATCCATATTTACTTCTTATCAACCATGACAAGACAATAATGAGTCATCTTTACATCAAACAATATTGGGTCAATTAACCAAACCTTGTGCTATGGGGATTTCTTCAAGGGTTGACATCAATGACAACCAACCTTAATAAAAAATATCCCCCTTTGTCATTGATGGCAACACTCTGATGCAATACTGAAATCATATCACTCATGCTACCCTTGGAACCATGCCTATGTCCTCTATATCTAATAAATATTCTTCCCCTAGAACCATGCATCTATCCTCTGCCTTTGTCCTCTGCATCTGATAAATCTCTTCTCCTTTGTCATCAATGACAAAGGTATCTTTCCATCCGGGGTTTCTCCCCCTGACTAAACTGTCCTCTTATGGTGTTTCCTCGTGTAAATATAAGACATATAAGATAATCATTCAAAAAGCATTCATTTTGGAGTAGAAATAACTCCAAGTCTCTGGCAAATATATTCAAAGGATTCCCATGGAAGTGGTTTTGTGAATATGTCTTCCACTTGTTATTTTGTGCCCACATACTCAACTATGATATTCTTTTCTCCAGCCTTCTCCCATAGAAAGTGATACTTGATTGGAATGTTCTTCGTCTTGGGGTGCATCACCAAGTTCTTCGAGATACTGATGGAACTTGTATTATCACAATAGATTGGAATGGGCTCATCATACTCAACCTATATATCTGTCAGAGTTTGTTTCATCTAAAGAACCTGTGTACAACATGATGTTGTTGCAATATACTCTACCTCGGCTGTAGATAGAGATACTGATGATTGTTTCTTTCTTAGCCATGATATTAAACACTCACCCAAGCATAACGTTGCTCCACTGGTGCTTCGTCAACCTCTTTCTGATATTCAGTCTCGCAATACATCAACTGCTACACAAATACAAGCTCTCAACCATGTACCATAAAAACCCTTAGAAATATGCCAAGAAATACAAGATGTGCCTCAACAAGAACTATCAATGATAAATATACCAGCACTGTATTTCTGTATATCTGACTTATACAAAAGATCCCATGGAGTCACTAGTCTCTCTAGGGAGAATTCACAAATATCCATTGCCATTCCTCATGCATACATAAAAATCCAACTATTCATAGAAATAAGACATACCTTTTGAACCAATGGATGGATCTGATGTATCTAAGAACTTTAGACCTTCCTGGGAGCTTGATCTCAGAATCTAGAACCTCTGCATCTTCATCTCTTCAAGTTTCCATGGATTTACCAACATGTACGCACCCTAATACACTACCAGCCTGCGTACAACTCAGAATGTACACACCTTGTACATAGACAACCCACGTATAACTCAGCATGTATGCACCTTGTACATAGATAATCCACGTATAACTCAATATGTATGCACCTAGTAATGAGACAACCCACATACACCTCAGAAAATAGGGTTTTTCTGTAATTCCGAGAATTTTTCCATCAACCCTTCATGCTACCTTAGATGCTCGCCACTTCAGATGTACCCACAAGTATTTACAAGAAGCTTTACACAAGAAAATAGATATACGATATGTACAAGTGTGTGTATAATGAGTGAGCTTTGCCTCTCATTTATATCTTCATGTAGCCTTACACTTTCCTTATTTTAGGGCTTCTTCATTTAAAATAATTTCTTTTGCAAAGCACTTTGACCCTTGGGGGCTTCTATAAGACTTATGAGGGATTCACCGGCTTCATATAGTCATAAATATATAACCGTGAGGAGTTATGTGACGTTCCACATACCACCGAAAAGGACATGACAAGCACTATCCATCTAGGATAGTTTCACTGCAAAATTCAATGTCCTTCATCTCATTATTCCACAATTAAGCATGGGTTGTCTCACTCCGCAAAGCGTCTCCCATGAGGGATTTCACCATAAGGGGACCACTTTGGAGTTCATCCATATTTACTTCTTATCAACCATGAAAAGACAATAATGAGTCATCTTTACATCAAACAATCTTGGGTCCATTGCCCAAACCTTGTGATACGGGGATTTCTTCAAGGGTTGACATCAATGACAACCAACTTTAATCAACAATATCCCCCTTTGGCATTGATGGAAACACTTTGATGCAATATTGAAATCATATCACTCATGCTCCCCCTGGAACCATGCCTCTGTCCTCTGCATCTGATAAATTTCTTCCCCTTTGACATCAATGGCAAATGTATATTTCCATACGTGGTTTCTCCCCCTAACTGAACTATCCTCTTATGGTGTTTCCTCGTGTAAATCTAAGACATATAAGATAAGCATTCAAAATGAATTCATTTTGCAGTAGAAATAACTCCAAGTCTCTGGCGAAGATATTCAAAGGATTCTCGTGGAAGTGGTTTTGTGAAGATGTCTTCCACTTGTTCTTTTGTGTCCACATACTCAACTTTGATATTCTTTTCTGCAACCTGCTCCCATAGAAAGTGATACTTGATTGGAATGTGCTTCGTCTTGGAGTGCATCACTGGGTTCTTTGAGATACTGTTGGTGCTTGTATTATCACAATAGATTGGAATGGGCTCATCATACTCAACCTGTATATCTGTCAGAGTTTGTTTCATCCAAAGAACATGTGTACAACATGATGTTTCTACAGTATACTCTGCCTCGATTGTAGATAGATATATCGATGGTTGTTTCTTGCTTAGCCATGATACTAAACACTCACCCAAGTAGAAAGTTGCTCCATTGGTGCTTCGTCAACTCCTTTATGATATTCAGTCTCTCAATACATCAACTACTACACAAATACAAGCTCTCAACCATGTACCATAAAAACCCTTAGCCATATGCCAAGAAATACAAGATGTGCCTCAACAAGAACTATCAATGATAAACATATCGACATTGTATTTCTATATATCTCACTTATACAGAAGATACCATGTAGTCACTAGTCTCTCTAGGGAGAATTCTCAAATATCCATTTCCATTCCTCATGCATACATCAAAATCCAACTATTCATAGAAATAAGACATACCTTTTGAACCAATGGATGGATCCGATGTATCTGAGCACTTTAGACCTTCCTGGGATCTTGATCTCATAATCTATAGCCTCTTCATATTCATCTCCTCAAGTTTCCATGGATTTACCAACATGTACACACCCTAATACACTGATATCCCGCGTACAACTCAGCATGTATGCACCTTGTACACAGACAAACCGTGTATATCTCAGCATGTACGCACCATGTACACAGAAAACCCACATATAACTCAGCATGTATGCACCTTGTACATAGAAAACCTACTTACACCTCAGAAAATAGGGTTTTGTTATAATTATAAGAATTTCACCGTCAACCCTTCGTGCTACCTCAGACGCTCACCACTTCAGATGTATCCACATGTATTTAAAAGAATCTTTACACAAGAAAATAGATATACAATATGTACAAGTGTGTGTTTAATGAGTGAGCTTTGCCTCTCATTTATATCTTCATGTAGCCTTACACTTTCCTTATTTTAGGGATGCTTCATTTAAAATAATTTCTTTTGCAAAGAACTTTGACCCTTGGGGGCTTCTATAAGACTTATGAGGGATTCTCCAACTTCATATGGTCATAACTCTCTAACTGTGAGGAGTTATGTTGTGTTCCACATACCACCATAAACGACATGACAAACACTATCCATCTAGGATAGTTTCATTGACAAATTCATTGTCCATCATTTCGTTATTACACAATTAATCATGGGTTCTCTCACTCCGCAAAGTGTCTTCCCTTGAGGGCTTTCACCATAAGGTACTTCTTTGGAGTTCATCCATATTTACTTCTTATCAACCATGACAAGACAATAATGAGTCATCTTTACATCAAACAATCTTGGGTCCATTACCCAAACCTTGTGATACGGGGATTTCTTCAAGGGTTGACATCAATGACAACCAACCTTAATCACCAGTCTCCCCCTTTAGTATTGATGGAAACACTCTGATGCAATACTGAAATCATATCACTCATGCTCCCCCTGGAACCATGCCTCTATCCTCTATATCTGATAAATATACTCCCCCTAGAACCATGCCTCTGTCCTCTGCCTATGTCCTCTGCATCTGGTAAATCTCTTCCCCTTTTCCAATAATGGAAAAGGTATCTTTCCATTCAGGGTTTCTCCCCCTGACTGAACTATCCTCTTATGGTGCTTCCTCATGTAAATCTAAGACATATAAGATAAGCATTCAAAAAGAATTCATTTTGGAGTAGAAATAACTCCAAGTCTCTGGAGAATATATTCAAAGGATTCCCATGGAATTGGTTTTGTGAAGATGTATGCCACTTGTTCTTGTGTGCCCACATACTCAACTATGATATTATTTTCTGCAACCTGCTCCTGTAGAAAGTGATACTTGATTGAAATGTGCTTCGTCTTGTAGTGCATCACTGGGTTCTTTGAGATACTGATGGTTCTTGTATTATCAAAATTGATTGGAATGGGCTCATCATACTCAACCTTCATATCTGTGAGATTTTGTTTCATCCAAAGAACCTATGTACAACATGATTGTTGGTCACTATAATTGCTTAATTAATTTTAAACAACCAAGTGAAACATAAATTATCAACCCAGGGAAGTCTTTTGTTTCAAAGATAGCTGCGCACTATATATGATCAATTCCAAAAGCACTTAGTGTTGTAGTAAAGAAAT
>ML827742.1:34155-44903 GCA_009831015.1 Picea engelmannii | reverse complement strand
ATTGTCCACACAGATCATCAACCACTGCAATATTTACAATCACAAACAAAGCTACAACAAGCTAGGCACTTTAGATGGATGGGTTTTCTACAACAGTTCCACTTGGTCATAAGGTATAAGAAGGGCATTTATAACAAAGTTGTCGATATGCTTTCAAGGCCTATTATTAGTGCTTCATTTATTCTTAAGCATAGTCCTATCATGCATGAGAGTTATGTTGATCAATATGTTTTAGATACTGATTTTAAAGAAGTATATGAGACTTTGTGTCATTCTAACCATGTTGAGGAATTGTATTACCATGTGCATGATAATATTTTGTATCATATTAGCAAGCTATGTATTCCATAGGGTGAAAGAATCAACATAATAAGAGAATCCCATTCTTCTCTTATTGTTGGTCACTTTGGTGTAGGCAAGACAGTGGCTAATTTGCAAAGGTACTGCTATTGGCCTAAAATGAATGAAAGTGTATCAAGATATGTTCAAGGATGTTTGTTATGTGCCACAAGCAAACCCAGCAATCGAAAGTTGGGTTTGTATACTCCACTTCTGGTTCCTTCTCATCCTTGGGAAAGTATTTCTATGGATTTTGTAGGAGGTCTACCTATGTCTAAATGAAATCATGATTATCTTTATGTTGTGGTTGATCGATTTAGCAAAATGTGTATTTTGATGCCTTGTAAGAAGCAAGTTACAGCTGAGCAAACGACAAAAAATTTCTTTCAAAATGTTTGGGTGCATTTTGGATTGCCTAAATCCATTATTTTTTATCGGGATTCTCTATTTATTGGAAGTTTTTGGTCGAGTTTATGGGCACTCATGGACACCAAACTGAAAAAGAGAACATCTTTTCATCCGCAAACCGATGGTCAGACATAAGTGGTAAATAGAACAGTGGTGCATCTTCTTCGTGGTTATTGCAGAAAGCATCCTAAACTTTGGGATGAGCATTTACACTACATTCAACATGCTTACAATCGAGCTAAGCACTCTTCAACTCAAACGTCACCATTTGAAGCATGTTTTGGCTATTTGCCCAAATCTACTTTAGATTTTATCTTTGGGTAGGATGTTTCTATTGATGGTCAATATGACATTGATAGGGAAGAAAAGTTCATTGAACAAATTCAGTCGATACATCAAATGGTACAAGAGAAGTTGGAAAAGAGTCAAGCCAAGTACAAGACAAGACATGACAAGCATCGTGTTGATCACAGCTTCCAAGTTGGAGATGAAGTTTGGCTTTACATTAGTAAAGAGAGGCTTAAAGGAGAAGGTAAAAAATTGAAACCAATTCGATATGGTCCTTTCAAGATTCTTGACAAGATTGGTAACAATGCCTTCTGTTTAGATTTTCCTCCTTATATGCAAATGTATGTAGTTGTTAATGTTGAGAATTTGAAATTGTATGAGCCTCCTTTGATTGATGATCAAGGAGAGCATGTTCAGATTCCTTCTATAGATGATTTATCCCTAGAATATATTACAGAACTGCATGAAGACACAATCCTTGACAGGAGAATGAGAACTTCAAAATGAGGAAATGTGGAGTATCTTCGAGTTGGTCTTAAAGGTACAAATCCAAGAAAATCCAAGTGGATTGAGGTTGGAAAGGTGAGAGAACTATACCCTCATCTTTAGATAGACTGAAAATAGTCTTTTGGAGGTCCAAAATCTTTCCAATGGGGAGGTACGATCTAGGGGATCAAATTTTGATCAAAATTCAAAGTGCTCGGAATCACTTCAAATCGAACAGGAGAATAGGCCTCGTCATCACAAACCCAACACAACTCATTTGGGTTCAAACGGACGTCGGATGAGAGAGATATCACGTTCTATTCAAAACGACCAACAGGGAAAAAAAATGTGCTGACTGTACAGTCCATACGAATGCTGACATGGCAGCCTGTACGACACATGGTAGGGATGTACGACACATGGCAGGAAATCATGTGGATAGTTGGTGTATGATGTGGCTTGTTTGTGGTGAATGGGATGACGACACGTGGCATTATCATGGTGAATGGTTTGGTGCCACGTGGCCCAGACATGGGCTGCCACATGGCACCATGTAATTGATTCGGTTGTTTAAAAGTTTATGGAGTCCACCGGACTCGACCCTGCGACCTCCACCCGCATGCAAAGCTTTGGAAAATACCACCAACCAACGTGCCACCATAGTGTTTCTTAACACTATATGGTGCACAATATTTTTAATTTTAAATGTTGCAAAGTTTTGGCGGGGGTTGGTCTGGGGCTTAGCCCCAGCCCGTGGTTATGTTGTTATGTCATATGGCCACCAGTTTAAACCTTTGCGTGCACACATTTCAAAATTTATGCACCGGTCGTATGTATATACCATGGGAGCTCCGGCGAGCACCCCGGACCGTTGCCTTTTGTTTTTAAACATAACCCATTTTTAATACGTGAGGTCATATGGTGGTGCATGTGCCCTCGGCCTTGGCAGTTAAGGGCTAGCGCGTAACTATCCTGCAGTTTGTATCGGTTGTGCATTTATGCCCGGTGTTGGGTTTTTTCACATATATGTGCGTGGGGGATAGATTGAGGAGGCAAGGGTGCATTTTGGCGATCCGGAGACAACAAGCTTGAAGGGGGAACTTCCAGGAAGCCTATCTTCTTCAATTTTTGGCCAAACAAGGTGCTGAAAAATCCCAACTAGGGGTTTTTGGATGTTCTGAAGCCATTGGAGCCATATATTTGGCATTTTGAGCATTGTAAAGCACATATTTGAGCACTTTGAGAAAATAATACAAAAGATCCATTGGAAGCTGGACCAGGAGATGTAGCCCAAGAGAGGGGTGAACTCCTTTATCATTTGTTGTGTTATGTGTTTTCTATTCATTGTTTATTGTTGTTGTTTATATGCATCTTGAATGAGTAATTTATATAAAAGTTGTGTTGCAAAATTGATCCATTTACATTTTAACACATGAATTAAATCTTGCAAATATTTTCAAGAATACAAGTCTTCTTCATTTTTAGATCCCTCCAACCCCCTAGTTTCTCAGGCTACAACATGATGGAAGTTCCAACTCCATAACTCTCTGGCTACAACCAGAAGGAGGCTAAAAACCCTTAAGTTCTCTGTCTACAACCGGAAGGTGGCTACAACCACTTTTCCTTGCCTCGGTCAACCACCCTGAAGTATAAGTAGAATGTGGAACCATTGTCAATCTGTCACTGTGAGATATATTGTTGTACAACTATAACAACCTGTACCACTGACCTATATCCAATATGTACAAATTCCCTGTAATCAATATGTACCTTAACTAAACATGTATCTACAAACATTACAATAGATACGCGACCTGTAGTGTTGCATCCCGGGTATGTACGCACCCTATTTGTTATGCATCCCGCGTATGTACGCTACCAAACTATTATGCAGCATGTGTATGCCTTCTGAAGACTAGGGTTTCCTTTTCTTGAAAACTTCTGACCTTCTGTAACTTCTTTCACATAGATATGTAGCCTGCCACTGTATCCAGACTGTAACTTGTTGAAATTACTAAGACAACTAAGAGGAGGGGGTGAATCGGTTGTTATTGTGCTTAAACAATTTTAACAATATTAAAACATTCTTAATCTTTCTTCAAATGATCATCAATATTATACAACATTTGGACAACATAAATAATGAGCATCAGTCACACATAAGATATAAACAGAGACATATTTTAACGAGGAAACCCATAAAGGGAGAAAACCTCTTCTTCTTCGAAATGATAGGCAGTCTTTTAATTTATGTACATCATCTATAATTGAGCACCAACTCAATGTGAGGATACTACCTTTGTTTTACAAGCTCCAACTTGTTTGAGAGCACCAACTCTCTGGTTTCTCTAGCACCGACTAGAAGGAAGCACTAACTCCCTGAGTGTTCTAGCGCCAACTGGATGGAAGCACCTACTTTCACTTATACAAGCACCAACTTGTTTGAGAGCACCAACTCTATGGTTCCTATAAAACCCACTAGAAGGAAGCACCAACTCCCTGAGTGTTCCAACACCAACTGGATGGAAGCACCAACTTCTAGTTACACAGGCTCCAACCTGTATAACAGAGAACACTTGTTCTCTCTTGCACCACCCTGTCACCCTGGTTTCTCTGGCTGTAACCAGATGGAAGCTACAATTCCCTGGGTTCAAGCACCCACTTGAACCTATGAGGACAACAGTCCTCCCTAGCACCTCCCAACCACCCTGAAATATAAATAAATGATTGAATAACCAACAACACAGATAAATCAATTCTTACCACTTCTTCACTGTTCTGCAATTCTTCTCTGCTACACCATTCTTCTGCTCTATTCATACTTGGCTTGACTTGCTATCTCTTTCTATCTATTCTTTCTCTGTCCTTCTCATGCTCTTTGATATGTGCACATTCTTCTCTCTTCACCTTTTCTCCTCTATTCATCTTCTGTTCCTTATCTCTGAGCTTTCTTCACACTGCGCATACTGTAATTTTACCTTTCTGCAGTTCAACTCATTTTTCAGTCAGAACAACTAACCACACACAATCACTGTGTGTTTCTTTTATGCACTACAACCCCTTCAGTTACCCCTCAAATCCCTAGAACAATGCTTCAGCAACTGAAATGCCAATCGTCCAAGAACCATGATTCGGTTCTGATAACTGAATCGTAACTGAACAATTAATCGTGAAGAGAAACAATAACCCTTCGATCATATTCCTGATTAGCCTGCACCGTTGGATTATAAATGATGGGTCTCGCACTTACTCCATATGCTCACTGGTTGTTACCATGGGCCTAATCAAAATGCCTTTCACATTTCGACATTTTGGCAATTCTTGCGATGAGATATCTTGATGCTCCATGTCGCGATCCCTGAAACTCCGAAAAAGGAGCTTAGCTAGACTAGCTTCGATCATTTTGGCATTTCACAATTTCGCATGTCGAGAATTCCTATTACGAGGCATCTCGACTCTCCAAGTCATGATATTTGAAATGGAGTTTAGTTGTTAGTGCCTTTCGTAATTTTTCATTTTGGCATTTCGCGATTTCACATGTCGCGAATTCCTGTGGTGAAGTGTTTTGACACTTCCAACTCCCGGTATCCGAAACTCCGAAATGTAGTCAGATCAACGTTCCGATATTTTAGTGTTTCACATTTTGGCATTTCATGATTTTCGCATTCCTGTGGTGAAGTGTTTCGACACTTCCAACTCTCGGTATCCGAAACTCCGAAATGGAGTCAGATCAATGGTCCGGTATTTCGGTGTTTCGCATTTCGCCATTTTGGCATTCTTGTCATGGTTTGATGTGCCTGTTTCAAAATTTCGGCGTTTCACATTTTGCAACTTCAGGACTCCTGTGATGAAGAGTCTCGACTCTTGACTCCTCCAACTCCCGGTATCTAAAACTATGAAATGGATTTTACGCTTCTGATCTTGTCATGCGATCATCGTTGTGCTGCTGGTCTTGCCACTTTCTCTTGTTCGTCATCGTCGGGTTGAGCTTGCCATCAATGAAAAACAAATACTCTGCCTTTTGTCTTCCCATAATAAATATGCCAACAATCTCCCCCTTTGGCATTGATGGAAACCTTGAAGAACATCCAACTATACCACTGTAGCATCCTTGAAATTACCACACTTTCTCCCCCTTTGACATCAATGTCAAAGAATAAATAGGCTCCCCCTGAGCTGTTGCAGTACATACTCTCCCTGTCAACTATGAGAAGCTTAGAAATACAACATATATTCAATAAGGACTCCCCCTGACCAGGTGAACCTATTAGATGAAAGAAGTTATAACCCCCAACTTTTGACGAAGATATCCAAAAGGGGTCGCTGCTAACGATTTAGTAAAGATATTAGCTATCTGTTCTGTGGAAGGGATATAATTCAGCTAAACAACTCTGTTTGTAAATTTTTCTCTGAGAAAATGGTATTTTATTGGGATATGATTAGCCTTGGAATGAAGAACAGGATTCTTGGAGACACTAATGGCACCGGTGTTATCATAGTGAATTGTAATTAGATCAGTATAGTTTACCTTCAAATTTGCAAGAGTTTGGATCATCCACAAAATCTGAGTGCAACAAGTAGCAGCAACAATGTACTCTGCTTCTGTAGTCGATAAGGAAATAGATCCCTTCTTCTTACTAAGCCATGATACCAACGAGTCACCCAGGAAGAATGCACCTCCACTGGTGCTCTTTCTCTCATCCACACAATTTTCCCAATCTGCATCTAAATAAGCAGTTAACTGAAAATTCTGATTTATGGGATACCACAGACCATAATTCATTGTTCCCTTCAAGTATTTGAATATCCTTGTGACAGCTACCAAACAAACTTTTTTAGGAGCAGACTGATAACGAATTACCATTCCAACAACTTGCATTATATCAGGACGAGATGCTGTGATGTACAAAAGACTGCCTATCATAGAGCGATATGTCCTTTGATCAACATCCGGTGAAATATCATCTTTACTGAGCTTGCAACCAACCACCATAGGTGTGCTAACAGGAGAGGAATCCTCCATTTGAAATTTCTTCAACATCTCTCTCAAATATTTTTCTTGAGAGATAAATATTACTGCAGAACTCTTATTTACTTGTAAACCAAGAAAATATGACAGTTCTCCTATCATGGACATCTCAAATTCTGTTTGCATAGAGTTAGCAAACCATTGGATAGATTATTCATTAGTACAGCCAAAAATAATATCATCTACATAAACCAAAACAACTAGTAAATTATCACCTTCAGACTTAATGTAGAGATTGTTGTCAACAGTAACTTTCTTGAACCCTTTGTCTTGTAAAAATTTGTCCAGTCTATAATACCAAGCTTGTGGTGCTTGTTTCATTCCATATAAGGTCTTCTTTAGCTTGCAAACATAATTAGGATTATCTGTCAATGAGAATCCTTTAGGTTGCTCCATATATACTTCTTCCTCTAGATCTCCATTAAGAAATGCTGACTTAACATTCATCTGATAAACTTTAAAGTTCTTATGACATGAATACGCAAGAAACATTTTGATGGATTCCAATATTGCCACTGGTGCAAAATTTTCATCAAAGTTTGGACCTTCAACTTGTGCATATCCTTTACAGACCTATCTGGCTTTATTTCTAACAACTTGTCCTTTTTCATTCATTTTATTATTGAACATCCATTTGGAACCTATTACATTCTTATCTTCAGGTCTAGGGACAAGCTCCCAAGTATTGTTCTTCTCAATCTGATCAAGCTCTTCATTCATAGCTCTAATCCAATCATCATGCTGGCTGGCTTCATAATTTTTTTTAGGTTCGGTCATAGATAAAAAAGCAACATGAGATTGTTCTGAGTCTTTAATCAGTTTCCTTCTTGTCTGAACTCCTTTATTTATATCTCCAATTATCTGATTTTCAAGATGATTCTTTCTAACAATTCTGAGAGGTGATTTTGCTTCTTTCTGCTGATTTGTGTCAGCCTGAATATTCGTATCTTCATCTGATTCAGATTCTTCCCTTTCTGATTCTTGGACCTGTTCATCTTCATCTTCAACTATATATTATGTGCTTGGATCAACATTGCTTACATTTCTGACCGAGATTTCTTCATCAACTTTTATGTCTATACAATCAACCAGTTTATGTAGTCTCTTACTGTAACATCTGTATCATTTATTGTTTGTAGCATAACCCAAGAAGATACCTTCATCAGCCCTGTCATCATATTTGCCAATATTTTCATCATTGTTCTTGATATAACATTTACTCCCAAAGACTTTAAAATGCTTGATTGAAGTAGGTCTTCCAAACCATAGTTCATAAGGAGTCTTGTCACTGTGTGGCCTTAGATGAGCTTTGTTAAGGATATGAACAACTGTATGAATTGATTCTACCCAATATGTCTAAGGTATGTTCCTTTCATTCATCATTGATCTTGCCATTTGCTGTATTGATCTATTCTGCCTCTCAACAACTCCATTTTGCTGTGGAGTTCTTAGAATAGTGTCTTCTCGTTTGATCCCATGTTTATCACAGAACTCTTTGAAGTTCCATGAACTAAACTCTCCTCCTCTATCAAACCTTACTGCCTTTAATCTTTTTCCTGTTTGATTCTCATTTAGATCCTTAAACACTTTGAATTTTTCAAATTCTTCAGATTTTTCCTTCAAAGAGGCAACCCATGTTAGTCTAGAATAATCATCAATAATCAACATAAAATAATAAAAAAATCCGGTACCTTCTTTCCTTGATGGTCCACATAAATCCATATGTACTAACTGGAGAGGTTTTTCTGTTGAAGGGAAGTTTTTAGATTTGAATTGAGTGTGAGTAAGCTTTCTTATATGGCAGGGTTTACAAACAAAGTCGTATGGCTTTGATATCTCCAGAAGATCTTTTACTGCCCCATTGTTTCTGAGCTTGATTATATGATCAAAATTTAGATGTCCACGTCTCCTATGCCACAACCAACTTTCATCATACTTTCTTAAGTGGCATTCTTCTTTTTCTTCTTTTAACACATAGACATTGTTTTTTGTTCTTATCCCTTTTGCAACTAGTTGTCCTGAATTCACAGATTTTATTCTACAGTCTTTAAAGGTAAAAACAACTTCACATCCTCGGTCACAGACTTGACTGACACTAAGAAGATTATGTTTCAGACCTTCTACAAACAACACATATTGAGCTTTCCCTTTGCCATTACTCAAACTTACCATTCCTTTACCTTTTCTTTTTCCTGGTGCATCATTTCCAAAAGTTGCATTCATTGATTTTTTTTCACTTAGAGTTAGAAACTTACTTTTGTCTCCAGTCATATGTTTGGAACATCCACTGTCAATATACCGGGGATTATTTTGTCTTTGGGCTGATAACACTAATCCACACTGGTCATCTTCTTTCTTCTTCCAAACCTTGAAATTTTCAACAGCAGGATTCAGATCTGGCTTTTAGTTTCTTAAGCGACAGTCTGCAACTTTATGTCCATAATTATGGCAGTTGTAACATTCTGATTCACTGAATAACAGATCATAACGATTGTTATGCTCATAACTGTTGTTTTGTTTCAACTATGTCCTTCTCCCAGTCATCACATGATTTATAGTCTATGATTGTTTTTTGCTTGGTTGTCTCAATCTTTGTGGTGGCAAATAATTATTCTTTGAAAAACTTGATTGCTCATATCTAAATCTTAAAGAACAATTTATAGCTTTGTGACCAAAGTTAGAGCAGAAAAAACAATAACCATAGAAAAAACCTTTGTACCTTGAAAAAATATGTCTTCTTTGAGGAGGTTGATTTATTTCATGCCGATAATATCTCTGATCTACAGATTCAGTTCTAGTATTTTTTCTTTCATTCCTTCTTGGTGGTTGATTCTCTTTCTTTTTTTTTGCAGAGTGATTGTTGTCAATGTTTGAGGATTTGGCAAACTTGATGGGTTCTGTATTACTTGAATGATTACTACTTGATCCTTCTTCATAGCCCAAGCCAACTTCCAACTTTGGATTCCTTTGCTGATTTAGAATGGAAGTTAATTCTTCTGAGGCTTTAATACTCGACAGATTTTCATGATACAATGCCTTAAACTTCTCCATTTCTTTTCTGGTTTTTACTATCTCTTCTTTTAAGGCTTCACACTTTGATTTCTTCTTTGATAACTATTGTTTCATAATGTCTTCTATTTTCTTTGCCTCTTCTAACTCCACGTTTAGTAGAGCAAAGTCTTCATCAGGATTTTTATCATTTATTTTAAGATGCATCAACAACTGTTTTTGTTTTCTCTTCTTACATCTAAGTCTGTCAATTTCTTCCAAAGTGTTGATCAGCTCTCTTTCCAAGACAACCACAGCTTCTTCATCATTATCATCACTGCCTGTGATTTTATTATCATAATTCTCTTTGGCCATAAGCATGAAGTCATTTACCTTATCTTCACCGGAAGAGTCACTATCGATGTCTTCTAAGGAGTCATCATTGTTTACACATAAAATTTTCTTTCTATCAAATATTTTGGATTTGTACTTCTCTTCACCTTCTTCTTGTGTGGACACTTATTTGCAAAGTGACCTATCTTACCACAGTTAAAACATTTGAGGGAAAGATTGCCTTGATATTTTCTTTATCCTTTCTTTAACCTTCTCACAAATTTTGCCTCAATATCATCTAAATTTGAATCAATATCCTTGTCTGCTTTAAAAGATGTTTCTCTAGTAATGGATTTATCTTTGTTGATTCTCATTTAATATGCAGTTAAAGTTCCTAGGAGTTGATCAATGTACAGATTTTTAAGATCATTTAGTTCTTCTATTGCAGAGACTTTTGTAGTAAATTTATCAAGCAAAGATCTTAAAATCTTCTGAACTAAAATTGATTCTTCAATCTTCTCACCAAGATCCTTCATGGCATTCACAAGTTCTTCAAATCATAAAAAATAGTTTATAACTGTTTCATCTTCATGCATCTTTAGTTTTTCAAACTTCAACCTAAATGTTTGAAGTTTGGCATCTTTTACTTTCTCATTTCCTTCATAGTTGTTAATAAGTTTATCCCACATTTCTTTGGCAGTTTGAATATGCATCACCTTTAAAAACTCGGCTTCTGCAAGTCCATTCAAGATAGCATTCATTCCCTTAGAATTAAAGATAAATTCTAACTTATCATCCTTGGAAGCTAGCACAACAGGCTTTATGTATCCAGTCTCTACTACATCCCAAACATCAACACCTAAGGCCATTAGGTATG
>ML827742.1:0-23863 GCA_009831015.1 Picea engelmannii | reverse complement strand
CATTTGTGGTGTTCGTCCAACTCGTTGATGGACGACTCCATTCGATTGCATCTTTTTCAACGAACTCTTACAGGTGCTGCTGCGAAGTGGTACATTGAATTACCACGAGGTTTCTTTTCGGATTTCAACACCCTTGCAATGGCTTTTCTAACACATTACCAGTTACCAATCTGTTACGATACCAGAACTGATATTTTAACCTCCTTCAAACAAAGCTCGAGCACTCACATATCTGATCACATTCATGAGTGGCGACGGAGGTGACGTCTCATTAAACTTGAGCTTCCTGATCAGTTACTGGCAGAATGGTTTACAAAGTCTTTTGTAAACAAAATTGGTAAAGACATTGCTATGGGCGGTGTTGTCACAGAAGAGCAGGCTATTAGTCATGCTCAGTATCTTGATCTCGTTTATTTGCAAACGAGAACCTTGTATGATTTACTACCTGATTTATCTCATCCTGGACCTTCCAGCACTTCTGCTACTTCGGCTGCCTCGCATGTTGCTGATGGTGTGATTGGTTCCACTCATAGCCACTCACATTCCGTTTCAACTACAACCCCTAAATCCAATTCTTCTAATGTTCAAAATGCTCTGTCTCTTGCTCCTCTCGCCGGTAAAACCTCTGAAGTGAACGCAATTCAATCTACGCCGACCGGTAAGAACAAATCTAAGAAAGGGAGAGGCAAGAATAAGGAGGGTAAAAATAATAATCCGAATGAGAAAACCAAATCCCCTCCTCTTGAAGACCGGGATAAGTGCAAACCACGCTACCCTTGCCTTATCTGTGGTGACGATCACTACACGAAGGATTGTCCGAGACGTGTCGAGGTTAACAAGTTCCTTCAAGGAACACCCAAACCCTCTACTCCGGTAGTCTTGTCTCAACCCTTCCTGTCTCAACAACAGCCTTCGTTGGTCATCCACGACCATACCTCTACTTCTACAAACTCTTATGTTTTGATGTGCACCGGTGATTCCAAGAAAGACAATGTTTCCCTTACCACTAGAGCTAAAGACTATACTTCTTCTAAGGAAAAGGTTGACGATTTGCCTCCCGATTTGGTACAACTCTCTCCGTCGAATCCACCTACGAACGGTCCTCTTCATCTCGAACGACCGAGTCTTGACACAGTCTTACGACCTCCGAAAGGTGTCGTTAAGAAGTCGACATTCAATCCTCACGCCCGTGTGGCCCAGAACTACAGTATTGTGGAAGATCTAGCCCAAGCACCTTCAGCGATGTCTTCCCTTGAAGTCATTCAGTCTTGTCCTACGCAACGAAGGTCCCTGTTGAAATCCATAGGTGGAATTGATCCTACCGATACAAACTTGATAGTCTTTGACTTGGAAGACCATGTTCCAAGGTTACCCCCATAGCTTGCGTTTCAAATCCAAGTTATTGTCGCCGACAAGAGCATTTGTCAGACTGTTGTTGATGAGGGTGCCTCTACGTGCGTAATGTCTTTTACTTGTTGGAAAGCCATCGACTCTCCTCCCTTGAACGAATCACAAAACACATTGAGAGCCTTCAATGGCTCCAGTTTTAAGCCTTATGGCATTCTTCCGTCGTTGCCTGTCACTCTCGAAGGTAAAACTGTCCAAGTCGAAGTGGAATTTTTCGATGCTCCCCTAGATTATAATCTTCTACTTGGGCGTAGCTGGGTTGATTCTATGCGTGTTGTTGTGTCAACCCTGTTTCGTGTCGTACAATTTCCTCACCAAGGAAAAGTGGTTACGGTTGATCAACTTGCCTTCTTTAGTGCCGATACTCGCACTGGCAACGTGTCGTTCATAGCTAAAACCCCACCGGGTTACGAGAATGTTGGAGTCGGTCTTTTAAAAGACTCTTCGTTAATGGGTACTTTCCCCATACCGCCACCACCCGATATTCCACGCCCGTCAATCGCTTCCATTAATATGATCTCTACCATACCTCATGAACTCCCTGTGTCTGCTGACCCTTGGATAGTTCCTGATCCTAGAGATCATGTTCGTTTCGGCGACGTTATGTCGTTAAGTCCGGTTGAGTCTGCTTATCAAGCCATTCAATCGGTGACCCTACTTACTTATTCTTTTGACAAGTTGTCTCTTGATCCTTTCCATGTCATTTTTCTCACTGACGAGATGATCATTTCCTTCATGGAGGACACCCCTTGGGACGATGGGCATCATCGTTCCATACTGTTTCTAGAACAACGAACTCTTGAGAATTATCAGTGGATTTCGACTTCGTCGACCGTTGTTGTTATATCCACTGCTCCCCAATCTACACAAGATGTGTTTGCAGAAGGGAACCTCAGTAACATCTTACCTACGATACCCATAGATATTTCCGTGAAACCTGGAATAGTCGAGAACGTTCATATTGGAGCTTCGTGTTCTCCCAAAGAAATTGTCACTTATACTTCCTTGTTTAAAGAATTTCGTGATATCTTTGCATGGAGTTACGAAGAGATGTTGGGTATTGACCCTGCTATCGTCATTCATGATATTAAGACATAACCTGGAGCTAAACTAGTCTGGCAGTGCCTCCGTCCTGTCCATCCACGTAAAGCGGCAACCATTAAACTCGAAGTTGAAAAACTTCTTAAAGCCGGTTTTATTTATCCCGTGGCATTGACAGAGTGGGTTTCCAACCCCGTACCGATTGATAAGAAAGGTGGTAGTATACGCATTTGTGTTGATTATCAGGATATCAACAAATCTTGTCCGAAAGACAATTTTCCAACCCCTTTCGTTGACCAGATCGTCGATGACTGTGCCGGTAGTGAAATATTTTCCCTCATGGATGGATTTTCCGGCTATAATCAAATCAATATCGCTCTTGAGGACCAACATAAAACAGATTTTATTTGTCCTTGGGGTACTTTCGCCTACAGAAAACTCCCTTTCGGTCTGAAGAACGCCGGTGCAACGTTCCAACGTGCTATGTCTTACGCATTTCACGATATCAAGCATATCGTTCAACCTTATTTGGATGATTTGTCGGCTCACTCTTTACGTCGAGTCGATCACCCTAATCATATCCGAGCAATTTTCGTTCATTGTCGATTCTATTGCATTCGCTTGAATCCTCATAAATGTGTCTTTTGCGTAGAATCCAGCCGTCTCCTCGGTTTCATTGTTTCACGCCATGGGATCCGGGTAGACCCTATCAAGGTCGAGGCGATTCTTAATCTCCCTCCTCCTTCTTCTTTACGCCAGTTACAAAGTTTGCAGGGGAAAGCAAACTTTCTTCGTTGTTTCATCCCGAATTACGCTGAGATTACTCGGGGTTTTACACATCTTCTAAAGAAAGATTCAGAGTTTGTCTGGGATAAGGTTGCTAACAACACTTTTGAAGCCTTCAAATTGTCCCTCACAAAAGCTCCTCTTCTTTTCCCTCCGGATTATAGTAGAGATTACTTTCTTTATCTAGCTGCGTCCGAGTATACTATCGGCATGGTCCTCATTCAAGAGGATGATAACCACGATGAACATGTTATCTATTACTTGAGTAGAAGTTTATCATCCATGGAAATCAAGTACCAACATGTTGAGAAGCTGGCCTTGGATGCTGTCCAAGCAGTTCAACGTTTTCGTCATTATATTCTCTCTAGGAAGACTACAGTGATTTCACACTGTAACCCCATGCAACATATATTGACACGTCAATTGCTGGGGGGAAAGTAATCCAAGTGGATTGTTATTCTCCAGGAGTTCGATTTGGAATTCGATCGCGCCACGTCGAAGAAATCTCTAGTTTTCGCTGAGTTAATTTGTGATTTTCCCCACACTGTCACGGAAAAGGTAGTAGTTGATTCATTACCTGACGAATCACTTTTCCTTATCAGTACCGATGATATTTGGTATGGAGATATCATTATATATCTCCAAACTCAAACTTTCCGGCCTGCTCTGTCCAGTAACGAACGACGTCGCGTCCGTTATCAAGCACGTCATTATATTATCCTCGGCGATACTCTTTACCGTCGCGGCATTGACTATGTCTTTCGGCGTTGTTTTACTTTTGAAGAAGCTGAGAAAGTGTTGACTGACTGTCATTCAGGAGCATGTGGTAGTCATATGTCTAGGTATGCTACTGCCTAGAAAATCTTGCGCGCAGGTTACTTTTGGCCTTCCCTATTCACTGACTGCATTACTGTTGTTCAGAAGTGTCATGCCTGCCAGACCTATAATCAGAATATTCGGTCGCATCCTGCTCCCCTTCATCCTGTGGTCTCAGTAGGTCCTTTCACTAAATAGGGCATTGATTTCATGACATGCCGCCCTCACTCGGCCGGGGGGCATGGTTATATTATCGTAGCTGTTGATTATTTTACTAAGTGGGTCGAGGCGATGTCGACATTTGATAATACTGGGAAGACTGCATCGTTATTTCTTTTTAACCATGTCATCACTCGTTTTGGTGTTCCTCAGGCTATCGTTACCGATCATGGTAGTCATTTTAGGAATTATATGATGTCTGAACTTACAGAGAAGTTGGGCCTTCGACATGATAGCTCAACACCCTATTATCCATAGGCTAATGGCCAGATCGAAGCCATCAATAAGGTTCTCATCACTATGATTTGACGGATGATAGGAATACATAAAACCAGCTGGCACACAATGTTATTTTCGGCATTGTGGGCATATCGGACATTTGTTAAGTCTGCCACGATATTCACACCTTTTCGATTAGTTTATGGCATGGAAGCTATTCTGCCAATAGAATGTGAGATACCATCTTTGAAGCTAGCTGTAGAACTCTTACCTAATACTTCTTCCGAAGAGGAACGTCTGTTGTATTTGATGCGCTTAGACGAAACTCGCCATGATGCTACTCTTTTAATAGAAGCCCAGAAGAAACGTGTTAAGGCACAGTGTGACAAGCATGTCAAACCTCGTGTCTTCTTTGAAGGAGATCTTGTTCTTCTATATGAACAAGATAAAGATGTCCTAGGCGCTGGGAAATTCGAACCAATGTGGCGTGGGCCTTACATTGTTAGCAGAGTGTTGGAAAACGGAGCATATGAACTAGTTGATTATGATGGTGTACCTTTGAGTGAACCCAGGAATCGGTTGTACTTAAAGAAGTACTATGCATAAGTCATTTGTGCATAAGTACTTGTATTTTATGTATCATACTGCATGAGTGTGTTATTTTAGTTTTTGTTTTCGACGTTATCTGGTCTCTACCCTTACGTGACGTTGTGTTTGATTTCCAGATGTCGGAGTTTTCGCTACCTTACATTGGCTTCGCTAACGGTGCTAGCCGTAGTACTCGGAACTTATTTTACGCTGCATGGGCAATCTATGCCCCGAAAAACGAACTCATATCTCTACGAGGTATATGTCTTGGGTGAGCAACCAACAACATCGCAGAGTATAGTGTCTTGGTTGAATTACTGGTTGATGCTATCTCTCTCGGAATTCGCATTTGGTTGTCTGAATTGACTCACAGTTGGTAGTACTACAACTCAGTAATGTATATTCTATTCGAAGTCCTACTTTATTAAGGGTATACTTGTGGATTCGCCTCTTGGAACAACATTTTGATTACATAGAATATCAACACATTCCTAGATGTCTTAATACATTGACAGATGCTTTAGCTAATTATGTATTGGACAGGCATTTAAATCACTTATAAATAAAACACATTAAACTGTACACAAATGTAAAGTAAGCCGGTAGAAACCATGTATATATATATAACGATCAAAGTTTGTTTTTACAAAATGTGTCCAAAGACCAAAAATTGAAGCTCCTGGCTTCTACAAAGTGACACCACTAATTATGTTCACGATAGCACGCTAAGGTCCTAGAAACTCTGCGGAGAAAGCGACCCATAGAGGCAGAGACTCCCACAGTGTGACACTGATCGCGTCGTGGAATCGCCTCCAGAGTCATCTCTGGAACGTCTTCCATCAGACCCTCTAAGTTCTGCTCCACTGTCAGATAGTCCTCAGCATACTGTGGAACTGCTACTGCTGCCTCTCCTCGACGTTGGACAGGAGAACTACCAGCAGGTCTGTATGCTCCAATGTCTGTGTTATCAACAAGAATTTGGTGATTAGTCTTTGGATAAAACCATAAAAACAAAAACATTTAAATATGTTAAAAATACAAAAACATTTAAAAAATTAAAATTGGTGTACTTCTTACCGAGGTTTCCCCACTGTGCATCCTCAGGCAGTGCAAGGTCAGGATCACCACGGAAATCTAAGCCATCATACACATAATCTTCTATCATTAGAACCTAGCCTTGAATCCAGTCGAAGAAGAGATCGTCATACCTGACGATCGGTCCTGTCACATGTCTAGCCATGAGTTGACACCATCGTAACATCCGTGGATCCCTGGGACCTAGAAAGTGCCACTCTGCCTGAATTCTAAACATGGGAACCCTCTCATAGAAGAAAGACACCAGCAATGATCCATAACCAAACTATTTTAGTTCCCCACGCCTGCATTTGGTCAGTTGTTTTTTGAGACTGCGTAAAACTGCGTCAGCCCAGTTGAATACCCGGGGCTCAGTACACTCGATGGCATACTGAAAATATCTCTGCAGAGCCATATGTGGGGCATCACTTCCTGCCATCCAAGCGATAGTGAAGAGAATGGTACGGAGAGTTATATCAATCACTCCCCAAATGGCCACTTTCCCTTTTTGTCGTTCAGCCTCAGGCATGCAATACTCTCGGCAATACTCACTCATTTTCAAACCACCCCTTCGGCTACTAGTCAAACTGACATATGACCCTCGCCTGGATATCCAAGTCAAGAAATAGATGTCCTCAATGTCGATAGTCAATGTGTGAGCTCCGACATTAAAAACCTGTTGATCCGGATCCCACATCCGGACTAAGTGTTCTAGCAATCGAACTTGGGCTCTCATGCCCGATATGCGGAAATACTTCAAGAGACCGCAATCTCTTAGAGCAGCAATAGTTGGAGGGTGATTTTCAGCATTTGTATTATCTTCCTCGTGTTCCCTTTCTCTCCATTCGAGCACCATGATGATGGTTATAAACCTTCATGGGGAACATATGAAGATGGTTAAAACTCTCTTTCATGGAATAAACCTTTTTTATTGGCTAAAAATTACAAACTTTTTTGAACTTTGCATTGTTCACAGGTGACCTATGGCACACAGTGTGAACTTCTTGCATGCTTCCTTAGGCCCGCCTGCGAGAATGAGGCATTCTTGCAGGCCCCATATGGGCATCCTGCGAGAATCCCTCTACACGCATAGGGTTTCAAAAATTAACTCAAAACTTGAAATTTAACCAATGAAATCATGAATTTGAACCATGAAAAGATAAATCATGGAAAGCTTACCAAAACACCGCAGACGACTCGAAGAATGATGGCCCGAAGCTCCCGAAAATCGCCGATGAAGGTAGAAGGTAAAATGGAAGTTTTTGCACTCAAATGGTAAAAGGGTAAAATGATATGGTAAAATGTGTTATGGATTTATTTTATTTAATTTTTACCATGTTAAAAGTGTTTTTTTCATGTTTATTCATTATTTTACCCTAATTACTAATATGGAAGTGAGTAAAATGACTTGCAGGTACCCAATGCAGATGATTATGGACAAAAACTTTTGCAATGTGGTGTGATTTTGTTTGTTTCCTATGGTTTTGATATAAAACCTCAAGCGCCTTTTATCCGTTCTTGCGCTTGTCAAAAATATAAGAACTTGATCGAGCGTTGTTTTATCTCTTTTCCGGGCTCGCTGTGGTTATACGAAAAAAGAACCCCCCTGGAGTTAACTTTAAGCTCTTTTAAGACTCTCTAAACATGAAAAGATTGTCGAGTGATCTTGCTATTTTCATGCTCGTTAAATTATTTGAAGCATGCGTCCCTCGAGCGATAGTTTAACCCTTTTTCGGTCTCGTTGGACTATTGTACGAAAAAGGAACTGAGAGAGTTCTCTTTTGAGTGTTTTTTCAAACTCTATAATCCTGAAAAACCTTCGAGTTTACTATCTCTGGACTCGTTAAACAAACATTGACAGACCCGTGATGGGACCGAACCACTCCTTCCTAGGGTTCGCTAACAATACTCCGAGGGACTCGTCCGAAGGATGAGCTTATATCAACAAGCATATGTGATCCTCTTCAAGCTTGCGTAAAAATAAAGAGGTACTTGCCAGAAATGGTGGGGGAAAATTTGGGAAAGGGATATGTTTCATCTTTGTGTTAATTGGCAGTAAGTGTCGCTCTTGAACATGACACCCCCTATTCATCATTTGAAGATGGTTTGGGAAATCCATTTGTCTCTCATTCGATTTAATAACAAGGTCTTTCCATGTGTCATATTTGAGTCAATGCTTCCAAATCATTGGTCGTGTCATTAATATGTTCAAGAGTTGTCCGTCTGAAACCTCTATTTGAGTCGGCCATCAACAATTATCCTTTCATTCTGTGTCGGCCTTCCTTGTGTCCAAAGTCCAATTGCCATGTACTCTGTTTCATTTTCAAACTCAGTTACTCATTCTGTGTCATTGATGGGGGATACATCAAGGCCCTCCTGTGACGAGTCTTGTTCCGTCGACTTCAGCACATTATCTGGAACCAAGGCTTAGAAATCATTCAGTACCTTGGAGCTTGCATGCCTCAATGGCAAGTTCCTCGCTTTCGACAGTGGGTTTACATCATTGACCCCTGATCGAGAGATTCCGTCGGGTGTTCGACATCAACTCATTTATTCACAGTCGATGGATTTTACTGTAGTACCTTGGGAGTCATTGACATCAATGGTGATTTCCCTCACACTTGTTAACGGTTACATCAATGACCGGTAATCAAGTGGTTTCTACCATGTTCGACTTCGACACATGTAATCACATGGTTAGATTCGTACTCTGGGCAATGGGATTGAAGACCCTGGATATTGTCTTTATGGTCCATGTTGCGATGGAGTATGTGTGATTTGTGACACATAGATCCACTGTGTATGTTTCGTGGCTATGTCGTCTTGACTAAAAAATTGTCGCATAGATCCACGGTGTATTCAGGTGGATGTGCTATATTATGACTGCATGGATCCACAGTGTATGATTGGTGGCCATGTCCTTTGTTTATGATGTAATCAGTCTGTGATCTGAGTATGGGAATGCCTACCTCATGAGTTGATATACATTATATTCTGCTGATGCTTGGATGTTTGCAGGTTTCCGATTAGATGTGCTCTTGGTTCTCGACACACACATACAACTTACAAAGTCTATTGACTGTCACTGATTCCACTCTCAGACTTTGGGGGGAATTCTGTTATCCGCAATTTTGGTCATTGTGATGATGTCATGATGATGTTATGATGATAGAAAATCAAGCTTTTCACTAAGAATACTTTCCTGAAAGAAGTTACATTTGTCTTCTTCCAAAAATCATGCTTTTAAGGGATGTTCGCAGGCTACCTATGTATTTTCTTGCGAGAATGCCTGATTCTCGCAGGCTGCTTTAAGCTGGGGTGCTAACCTCTCTCACTGTAACTATAGCCAGGGTGCGAACCTGTTCCAAAGGAAGGAAAAAGATGAGATCTTGAATCTTCTAGAAGGGAATCTTCTAGAAACATGAGTTGGCTTCGAATGGTTATTCAAGTACTGGCATTCCAGATATATTGGGATCATTTCCTATCCAAGTAACTAATCTATCTTCTCCTATATATTGAGGAGATTTCTTATGGAAAGGGTTAAGAAAACAAGCAACAAGATAGCTAAAGATTGATTAGAGAATTAGTGCAAGACTGTATGGAGGACTGATGCTACAACAGCAAGAGACTACAACAAGGTCATTAAAAGTGGTTGATTTTCTTCATGCATGAGCAAGTGTGTGTGTCAGATCTAGGAGCCATCGAAAGGAGACCTACGACATCAAGGCTCAGGTTGTAAGTTTCACTTTCAATTAATTTGATACAACAATATGTCCCTTTCCCATAAAGATGATGTCACTTTATTACATAACTCCTTGATCATATGTATAGACTAGTTATTGAATATATTATTCTGCCATTACTCCGATTGGTTCGTTCTGTTGTAATCTGGACGAGACGAGAGCATTGGAGCAAAGCTTGGAACAACAGAGATATAAGGAAAGCATTCATAAGGTATGTCCGTGATCCTCACCTCTCAGTTCATTCAATAGTCTAGATCTAGGGAAAGTGTATTATTCTGTCCTGTTTTGTTCTAGATCCAGGTGGATCTAGGGAGATCAGTTTGTGTTCGCACTCACGGATTTATCCTGAAACACTTACTGACAATGCTTGCATAAAGTGTTGGTTGGTTTCGTGATCTGGGGAATTTCTCCGACTGATTCTCTTTTGTTGACTTTGAAAAGGTTATCAAAATGCATGTGACCCATTCTTCTGTGCCATAGCCAACTTTCATTTTCCTTTCCTAGACAACACTTTTCATTTCCAATTTCACTTAACACATATATGTTGTTTGAAGTTCTTGTAGCTGTACCGACCAATTTCCCTGAACCTTCTCTTCTTATCTCACACTTTTGTGAATCGAAAGTAACTTTATGACCTTGGTCACACATCTGAATCACACTTAGAAGATTATGTTTCATATCTTTTACTAGTAGAACATTTTGTGTCATTTTATTATTGTTCCCAATTCAGACTGTGCCTTCTCCAATGATTTTGGCTAAATTATCATTTCCGAAGGAGACTAATCCATTTCTTTCCTTTCGCAATGTAAGAAATTTGTCTCTATCACCTGTCATGTTTTTTGAATACCCACTTTCAACATACCAACCATGTTTCTTCTGCTTAGCTTGTAGATCGACTGTGCATTCTTCATTGCTATACTAATTTTTCTTTCTTATCCATGTCGTTTTCTGAGGTTCTTGTCTGTGACTATTGTTATTTTGTTGAGGTTATTTAAGAGGGACTTCCATTCGTCAATCTTTGGGCACAAGTCCAAAATTGTTACATTTGTAACATTCTACTTCAGTGCTAAAAAATTCAAACCTATTGTAAGTTATTCTTTGTGTTTCACTAGGTCTTCTTGAGTAACCCCTTTGTGTATGACTCTCAAAGTTGTTATTGTTCCTGTTGTTAGCTCTGCATTTCACAACTTTATGTCCAAAATTATTACATGCATAACATAAACCAAAACATATAGTTTGATACCTGGGAGTTGAAGATATTCTGAAAGAAGGTGCTCTTATGAATCCTTCTTCTTCTTGAGGCCTATCTGTCTGTTGTTGATTCTGAAATCTAAATCTTCTCAGTGGAGGAGTGTCCCTGTAATCTTCTTTGTATATCTTCCTATCCCCTTTGATTGTTTCTGCATTGATTTTTGGATTTGTTTCTTTCTCTGTTGTTTTGGAGCTTGATCCCTTTTCTGTCTGATTGTATCCAAGTCCAGACTTGTCAAGATGAGATTTTTTACTGTTGATGATGTCATCTAGAGCTTTTGAGCTATTCTGCATATTTTTTATTTGAATATCCTTTCTTAGTGTGACAATCTTTGTTTCCAAGTTTCCAATGATCTTGTCCTTTTCTTCTAGTTGTTCTTTGAGTGATTCTTCAATTATTTTATCTTCTTCTATTTGAACCTTCAATCTTGTGATCATTTGTTCTAGTTCTCAAATGTCCTTTTTCTTGTCTAGTTCAACTTGTAGTTTCTTGTTTTTCTTCTTTTCTCTTCTCATAACTTCTATGGAACACATTAATTCTTCTCGATAGTCAACTTCTGCCTCTTCAATTTTGTCTTTGACTTCTTCATATCCTTCTTCGAATTCTTCATATTCTTCTTCAGAGTCTTTTTTGTCAGAATCTTTTACTGCCATGAATAGAACTCTTCCTGTCTCATTGTCACTGATTTCATCTTCATCTGATGATGAGATGTCTTCTTCGATGCATAAGATTTTCTTGAAATATTTATTTGTAGTTCTTTTGCCTTTATATGTATGTTTGTCTTTTGAGTAACCTTCATCATTTCTCTTTTTCTTATGAGGACATTTGTTATAAAAATGACCAATACCATCACAATTAAAACAAATTAAAGGAAAATTACCTCTATACCTACCATTGGTTCCCTTGTTCAGTCTTTTGACGAAGTTGGCCACTTCTTCATCATCTTCTGAGATGTCGTTGTTGTTTCTATATTCTTCTTGTTCCTTTTTCTTTTTCTTTGATCTTTTGGATGCTTTGAAGGTTGCTTCTTTTACATCTGGATTTTCCTGTTCAGTTCTCATTTCATATGTTGTGAAGATTCCATGCAGTTCGTCCATGCTTATTGAGTTCAGATCCGATCTTTCTTCTAGTGCTGATATATTAGGGTTGAATCTCATAGGAAGAGATCTTAGTACCTTTTGAACAATTACAGATTCTTTGATTTCTCCTCCCAATCCTATGATTGCATTCACTGTTTCATCAACTCTTAAGAAGTAGGCTGCAATATTCTTGTCTTCCTTCATTTTTAGTTGTTCGAAATGACCTCTGTAAGTTTGAAGTTTTGTTTCTTTAACTTTTGTATCTCCTTCATAAATATTTCGAAGCTTATCCCAAATCTCTTTAGCGGATTTACAATGTGTAACTTTGGTGAATATTGTTTCACTGAGACCATTCAAAAGTGCATTTGTATCTTTGGAATTATTCTAACCAAGTTTAACTGCTTTGTCATTTGTTTATGGAACTGTTGGTATTGTGTATCCATCTACAATTGATTGACAAATTTCAAACCCATGTGCTTGTATATATGTCTTCATCCTTATGCTCCAAAAAGCATACTTTTGTCCATCAAAGTGTGGTATTCCATTTTTATATGAGTTGGTCATCTCCATGATCTACCTTTCAGTGGTTAAACTGATTTCTAAATGAACCTGCTCTGATACCAATTGTTGGATTACTGAGAGGNNNATTAGTATAGCATAATTATAATCCTTTTTCTCCAAACAATCCAAGTGTTATATCAATGTAGAATTATTATCCAATAATGAGCAATAAGAAATGAACAATCACACACATACACAATACACCATTGCTTTACGTGGAAACCCAAATTGGGAGAAAACCACAAAATGTTTTTTCTTATATGTTTTGAAGAATTACATTCATTGGAAGAACCAACTTCCTTTTTCTTCCAGCTACAACTGGAAGGAGGCTCCAACCCCCTAGTTTTCTCAGGCTACAACCTGAGGGAAGCTCCAACTCCCCAATTCTCTGGATACAACTAGAAGGAGGCTACAACCCCCTAAGTTATACGGCTACAACTGGAAGGTGGCTACAACCACCTGACCTTTCCCCGTCCAACCGCCCTGAAGTATAAGTAGAATGATGGAACCACTATAAATCTATCATTGTGAGATATACTACTGTACAACTGTAACAACCTGTACGACTGACCTGTATCCAATTTATACAACTTCCCTATAATCAATCTGTACCTGAAATGAACATGTATCTACAAAAATTACAACAGATACGTGACCTGTAGTGTTGCAGCCCGCGTATGTGTGCACCCTATTTGTTATGCAGCCCGTGTATGTACGCTACCAAACTATTATGCAACCTCCATATGCCTTCTAAAAACTAGGGTTTCCTTTTCTTGAAAACTTATGACCTTCTGTAACTTCTTTCACATAGGTAACCTGTCACTGTATCCAGACTGTAATTGTACCTTGTGCATGCATCCTCATATATAACCTTTACTCAAGGCAAGTATTTCTCTCTCTATTCATGTGTCATATAGGATGTGTAATCATGAAAAAGTATAATATCCCTCACATGATCTTAGTAATCAAACCCTTTTTTATATTCAGTCTCTCAATACATCAACTACTACACAAATACAAGCTCTCAAGCATGTACCATAAAAACCCTTAGCCATATGCCAAGAAATACAAGATGTGCCTCAACAATAAGTATCAATGATAAATATACCAGCACTGTATTTCTGTATATCTGACTTATACAGAAGATCCCATGTAGTCACTAGTATCTCTAGGGAGAATTCTCAAATATCCATTGCCATTCCTCATGCATGCATCAAAATCCAACTATTCATAGAAATAAGACATACCTTTTGAGCCAATGGATGTATCTAATCACTTTAGACCTTCCTGGGAGCTTGTTATTAGAATCTAGAACCTTTGCATCTTCATCTCTTCAAGTTTCCATGGATTTACCAACATGTACGCACCCTAATACACTTACATCCCGCGTACAACTCAGCATGTACACACCTTGTACACAGACAACCCACGTATAACTTAGCATGTATGCACCTTGTACACAGACAACTCGCGTATAACTCAACATGTACACACCTTGTACACAGACAACCCGCGTACACCTCAGAAAATAGGGTTTTGTTGTGATTCTGAGAATTTCACCGTAAACCCTTCATGCTACCTGAGACTCTCACCACTTCAGATGTATCCACAAGTATTTATAAGAAGCTTTACACAAGAAAATAGATATACAATATGTACAAGTGTGTGTTTAATGAGTGAGCTTTGCCTCGCATTTATATCTTCATGTAGCCTTACACTTTACTTATTTTAGGGATTCTTCATTTAAAATAATTTCTTTTGCAAAGCACTTTGACACTTGGGGGCTTCTATAAGACTTGTTAGGTATTCTCCAACTTCATATGGTCATAACTCTCTAACCGTGAGGAGTTATGTGACGTTCCACATACCACCAGAAATGACATGACAAACACTATCCATCTAGGATAGTTTCACTGACAAATTCACTATCCTTAATATCATTATTCCACAATTAAGCATGGGTTCTCTCACTCCACAAAGCATCTTCCCATGAGGGATTTCACCATAATGGGACCACTTTGGAGTTCATCCATCTTTACTTCTTATCAACCATGACAAGAAAATAATGAGTCATCTTTACATCAAACAATATTGGGTCCACTACCCAAACCTTGTGCTATGGGGATTTCTTCAAGGGTTGTCATCATTGACAACCAACCTTAATCAACGCCAAAAAACTGCCCAAAAATGGATGCAAAAAACTGCCATATTTTTTTCGGGGGTGTTGCCCCCAAATCCTCGCTCAAGGGGGCTTATGTCCCCCTACGACCCCCCGGGAATGAAGGAACTCTACCCCCCTCTTAACCCCCTGTACGCCCAACGCAACGTAGACACTATTTCTAACCATGCAAAGAATATAACACATACCCAACAATCATTGTACTGGTTGTGGACTTGTCAATTGTGGCACAACCAACCCTCTTGCAAGCCTATCAATAAAGAAGTTTTGTGTTTGTGTTTGTGTTCTAACCTTTCTTCTTGATGGTACTTTTGTGAATTTTGCAATTAGATTAGTCTCTTTCTTACTATTCATTATGATTTTCATTGATCTTTTGAGTATTTTCTTTCTCTTTCCTTCTTGCTTTATTGTGTTAACCCTGCATGATCCCTCCAACCAAACAAAACTACAGTGGGTATAATTAACACGTTGTCCAAGACATATTAACCGTTTTTTTTGTATTATTTTGCATAAAATCAGACTTAGGATAGAAACAAAATCACTGTAGGGACTCCCCCCTAAGGCTAGCAAGCACCAACCTAAATAGAGAGCGGTCTAGCCTGTGACAATTTGGGGCTTTACTCTAATTATCCAAGTTTTCATTGTTGAAATATTGGTTATATCAACTCAATTGGAGGGTTTAAATTTGTGCTAACAGGTTTATGATGGTGTTTTCCTTGACTCCATTTGGACCGGAATAGACAAACAACACTAGTCTTATTGATTGCAAGTGATGGTTGAAACCCTAGTTAATTAGAAACTCACACTCTCTCAAAACTCTCTCTTAAATTGGTTTTATGGCAACATTGGTAAGCTAATTCTACTCCAACTCTTTGAGTAATCATTGGTAAACTTGATGCTATCATAAATTGAATGTTACAACCATTAAAGATGGTATATATTAATGATATTTAATTAATATTGTGGCAAAAATTGCTCGAAATCATTTTTTAGCAATTGGATATTATTCTACTTGTTGAGGACTAAATTCTAAGATATAACCGCTAATTTTCTGGGTTGATTCTCTCATTATTGTTGTAAAATACTTATTGCTTATATAGATTGATTTACTACTGTAATTTTATGATAACAATTGGTTTTAATTAGTTTCTAGTGTCTAAAGATGAATGGTATGCAATACAACTTAGTAATGGACAATTATATGCATTGGAATGTTTATTGTCTTGCATAGTTTAACCAATTACCTTGTTCAAACCAATGTTGCATGTATCGCAATATTATCGCCAAAACCCAACTCAACGATAATATCACTGGTATTTATCGCAATAATTCCTATAATTTGAATTTATCATGATAATTTGAATGTATCGCGATAATTTGGAAATTATCGCCCTGTTGCATCAATTAATCATTTTTTTGGTCTTTTAACCCTCATTTTGCAAAAGTGAGTTAGGGGATTGAACTAGTGTTTTCAAACTCGAACCATAATTAATTGTAATGTTAAATTATTAAAGTAAAAGTTGACGTTTCCTTTATCTTTCATTTTTATCAAGTTGACATTTCCTTTATCTTTCCTTTTTATCCTTTTACTTAAATTTTTAACATTACCATTAATTTTTTTGGGATGTTTGAGAGTGGTTACAACCTCATCGGACTTCATATGGAGAAAGTAGAATTTCATATCCCATTCAAAATTCAACAGAATTATAGTTTTTAGGATTTAAGGATTGGTAGGATTGCAACATTTTCGTTGGATTCTATCATGTATGAGGGTATGGGATTGACATTTAATAAAGAGAACCAAACCCGTTGTGTACCTCAATGTTGGTGGTATTGATTGTTGAACTCTTTTGTAATTGTCTTAGCAAAAATGTACCCTCCACTCAAACCAAAATCATTGATTAAGAATTTTAAACGTTTTCTACCATATTATATGGCTTGGATTAGGCAGTTTCATTAAAATAGGGTGTTGTTGACTGATGTCCCTAGAGGACCGAGGTAGAGGAAAATGTTAGACAAGAGGAAAAGGGTGATACTAATGATGAGGATCCTAATATAAGTGATGGTGGAAAATTGTTTGTCATTTAAATGTTCTTTCTCATTCATTCATAATGCTTTTATCAAAATTTCAATAATTTTTTGGAATCATGGCTTGAAATCTTTAAAACGTAATTTTTCCATTAAAATTTAAATATTTTATGTATTTAAGTAAAATGAGCCATTAAAATCATATCTATCTAAGTCAATCCGAGTCTGAGTATCTAGATGCATCATGATGATCATCTCATGAGATACATTTATTTTTGTTTTGATGTTATTTTGTATTATCCTATTAGGAGTTATGACTCATGATAGATATCATATTTCTGTATCGATGTTTGATGGACCACTTGACATCTTATACATCTTAAATTGAAGTTTTATTTTCATATTTATGTGACACTTTGTTTGTTTGATGTTGATGTTTCTTTAAAAGTTTAAAAAATTGAAAAAAAAAATATTATTTTTTTATTTTTAAAGCTTCTCGATAATTTCCAATAATTTCCAATATTTTCCCCGATATTGCTAATAATTTCAATTTTGGTCCACTAGAAATAAATTCTTGATAATGATAAGTGCAACGTTGGTTCAAACTAATTCTACCCTTCATCTTTCCCAAACCTATCTTACCCTATTTGAGTGACTAATATAGGGGGTTTATAAACTTTCCCTAGCTTGCTATAAAATCCCTTGGGGTCACTAGGAAATCCTCCCTTGTGTTGGACCTCTTTCCTTCACTAAAACGAGGGAAGTACTTTCCTAGGTGACATTGAAAAGTGATTCTAGTTGTTACACAAGATTGGCATATTTTGGAAGTCTTTTCACAAGTAAAAATCATGTGATAATAAGAATCTCACATGAAATTGGTATATAATAGTAATTCGGAGCATGCATAGATTTTTATCTGATAATTTTGAAAATTCATAACAAGTTGGAGAGACGAGAAGAGAAGAGATAATCATCACCTCCCCATTCAGGTTGTTTTTCCTTGGCACTTGTTTACTTACTGATGCAAACCCTCTCCCCTCCTTCAAGGGATCACGCGACCTCCTGGTATAGGATTGTTTTACACAGGAGTCGGAGTGTCTCTCGGGTCCCCACAAAACCATCAGAATCCTTTACCACATGAATTTTCTTCCTTACTTGCACAAACATTCGTGACCTTGGGCCAAAACCTGGAGCTTAAAATTTCAAAAGAGGAAACTTCGGCGCTCTGGAGCTTCGAACGTCAGAGGTTTTGCCTACATAACACCTCAAATCCTCTGAATGTCGAACTAGAGAATTCTCATACTAGCACTTCAGAACTTCAGGCTTTGAGATTTTTTACGACACAATACTCCAAATCCTACGAACACCGAACTGAAAAACTCCTGGAGGTTCAAGAATCAATGATCCACACTTCCTTTTGGTTATATTTTCTCTAAGCTTATATCTTTAACCTGATTGACCCAAGGTTCATGTCTACTAGGGTTCCAACAAAGCCTCTAAAACTATCGTCCCTCCTGGTAAACCAGAAGGCAACGCAGCGCACAGAGTGCACTGCGCAGTCTCACCCGAGATAGTCTTAATGGGTGACCACAATACTCAAGTGTTTGCAGTCCAGGATTGATTGGAGATATTAGAGGTGTGCACTGCGAGTTCTATTTAACTTATTAAAGAAATAAATTGTCATTCACGATTATGCATGGAATATAACCAACTCATTCATTCATCATACTAATATCTACCTAGAGACAGTAATGAAACACATGCATTCAATCACATAACATAGGTTTTACCATGGTTCAACCCCTCCCGGGCTACGTCCACAAAGATCTAGCTCTTAATCTCTTTTATTATAGCAGTTCCAAAACTACAGTGTCGCGCACTTTACAACTCCTCTCAGTCAGGTCGAGATCTATTATGAGGAGAAATAGATCACACCAGGATCCTCAGCCTGTGATCTAACCCTCAATATCCACCCTCCTTACTCCTCTCCAGCTCAACAACTTACAAAAGTAGGTTGTATAGAAAAATATTACAACTAGCTATCAAAACAGGACTCCTCCTCAAGACCCTCTATATCCACCTCTCTCTCCTTATCCATTCTCTGTGAGACCCAGGTATCTTTATTTATACATTTCTGGATTACCATCCATTACAATGCATTACAAAAAATTTAACCCTAACATCGTTATGTCTTCCATGCATGCATGTGTGTTTCTCTTCCTTTCAGTTGTCGCTTTCCTCATGCATTCCTTCCTTCCAAAAATAACCTTTCTTTCCACTTTGGCATGCTTCCAACACTTCCCCAACAACCAATGATTGTGATCTACTCTGGAACTCTAGGCTTCGAGAGTTCTAAGACTTCAACACACATTGTTTCCCGAATCACCGAACACCAAAGTGGCGAAGGGTAGGGATCCACGGTCCATGTGTCCTTGATAATGAATGACCTAGATTAAATCTGGGCTTTGGGACTTCGAGCCTTTTCACACCTAAACAATTTTCACCTGTGATCCTCCAGATCGTCGAACTTTCAAATACATGATAATTTGCAGACACGTGTCCCCGATGACCAACGGTTCATATTTACTTTGGACTTCAGGACTTCGGGGAATTTTCAATTTGTGCAAACAACTACCAACTTTTCTTGAAGTGTCGAATTGTCGAACCACCTCAGGGGCTTGTGCTTCTCCCTTCGATCTACAGTGTAGATTCACTCTGGGGCTTCGGGGCTTTGGCCTCCTTTATAACACACACCTAAAAACTACCAAAGTAGCAAAGTCCGAAGGACTCAAGGGGTTAACATCTGCACTCCTTCTCCAGATCCAACGATTGTGAGGGAGTTTGTCTTCTCCCGAACATATCTCATCTACCCACTTCGAGACGAAGATATTTTTCTCTTCCTTAAGCTTCTTCACTTGAAGAAATTAGACTCTAGCGCAATCCTTGCGCTTCCCTCTTGAAATTTTCTCTTGAACGACTCGATCCTTTGCGCACACTTTGTGCTTCCATTACAGTCTAGTAGTTATAATGTTCTCTCCTTCTGCACTCCTTGCATAAGCTATGCACACTATTGCACTATCTCTCCTCTGAGCTTCTTCAACACTTAACAAAGTGTTGACTCTGTGCACACTTTGCACCAGTCTCCTCTCTGAGCTTTTATACTCCTACGACTATAGGCACACTCCTTGCACTTTCTTTGCATAAACTTATGCAATCTCTCATGAGATTATGAACCTGTAATAGTTCGGCCTCCACACTCCTTGAATGGGCACTGTGCACTCCTTGCACAAATTTTTGTTGGCAGCAACACATGATTTTTGATATTGTACATGATTGAAATAATTTTCATTTTTCGGTAGCTGCCGTCAACCCGTCTATAAACACTTTTATGAGTTTATTATGACTGATTGGGTTAAAGCCTACTTCATTAATTTTTACTATTTTGATTTTCGATTTTTCTATCTTTAATTCATGACTACAAGCATGAATTAAAGATAAAACTTGGTTTGTTTTTTTAATAATTTTCTTCCATAGGTATATCGTTCAACAAACCATTCTTATGAATTTGAAATAAAAATATTATAAAATGGTTGTTAGACCCATTTTTTGTGTTAATACGATTATTGTTTTAATGGTTTGATAGTTGTTGTTTTCATATTTCTGTGGTGAGGAGTTTCGAAAACGTTGTCCAGATAATCCACAATTGGTGTCATTTTCGTCATCGACGTTTTGAATCTGAATCGGGATTCATCATCAGTACTAAATGTCAATTGAAATCTTGCTGATCTTCAATCGAGATCAACAACTCGTTTTATGATTTTAATCCGTAGGTTTTCCATTAAACGAAAATTCTTCCAGGTTTCCCTTCCATACAGGGAAGATATTGTTGTTTTCAGATTTATGTGGTGAGGAGTTTTGAAAGCATTTTTCGGATAATCCACAGTTGGTGTCATTTTTGTCATCGACGTTTCGAATCCGAATCGGGATTCACCATCAAGACTAATCATCAATTGAAACCTTGCCGATCTTCAATTGAGATCAATAGCTCGTTTTATGATTTTAATCCGTAGGTTTTCCATTAAACGAAAATTGTTCCAGGTTTCCCTTCTGTACAGGGAAGATATTGTTGTTTTTAGATTTCTGTGGTGATATCATAAAACGAGCTATTGACCTCGATTGAAGATCAAAACGATTTCAATTGACAATTAGTCCTAATCATCAATCCTGATTCGGATTTGAAATGTCAGTTTGATAGTTTTCGATTTGTGAAGAGCCTTTGATATTTTTGATAGTCCTGCCAAGAATTCAATGGTCATACCAACAGTCATACAAATGAATACACACCTACTGTACTCACGTCCTTGCCTCACCTTGTTGGCTTAACATATTAATGATCCTTTCATTATATGCATAGGGTTTCAGTACTCTATATATTTGACTCTCATCACAAGGGATGGTAAGGATTACAATCAAACCCATGGTTTTTACTCCCACTATTCGAGTTACGATAACACACAGGCTATGTTATTTTTATGTCTCCACTCTCCATTCAGAATTGTTTCTACTGCTCACACGATTCAAAACTAAAACTATCCAGAGTAACCCCTATTGCATTCTGGTTACATTTGTCATGGCGCCTATCGTTCGCTTGGAGTCGAATGGATGCCAGGATTTACTTTCTCACGACGATGTGATTGAGGACCTAAAAATCCATGGCTGGGATGTTTTCCTTAAGAAATTTGAGGGTTATAATCTTCATGTGGCTAAATATTTCATGCAAACCTTCGATGGTTGCAGAGATAAAATTGGATATACACAGTTAGAAATGACTGAGGAGTTCGTTAGCAAAGCGATAGGGCTTCCAACAAAGGGTGAAAGGTGGTTCAAAAACGCCTGAATTGAAGGAGTCTCGTGGGGTCTGTTTATGACATCCTGAAAGATCAATTGTTGTGAAAAACGTATCCCTATCTCCCTGGTGAAAACTAGGTGGCATGGTTTATTGTTAATTCTCAAACAATTTGTGACATGTGAGGGTCGATACGGATTGGTATTCCTCTACCATATCTGTTTACTCGTTCATTTCATTGGTTTTTATTTGGATATGCCATTTTATTTGTTGAGAAGTATCTATAAAATGTCCAAAAGATATAAACGACAAGGTGTTGATTCAAGCTTGTTCCATCACAGATTGGTTAAGATATTGTTGATGCATCACCTATCGATTGTAGGTGACTGTTGGGAGAATTTTTTGATAAGGAATTTTTTTTCCTAGACTGTTCCTACAACAAACCCTAACTTAGACAAGCCACAGATTGAAAACTAGTTTGGTATTTCAATCAATGGACCAGGCTTTACCAACATAAACCCTCTACACGTAAGGATGCCGAGTAAGTCTTCACCTGCAGGATTTCTTGAGAAAGAGACTGTTGAATTGAAGGTAATTGACCCTTTTGTGCACGAGATTGATGCTATCCTGAACGTTATTATTAAGTCGGATGTCGAGAAACCTCGAAAAAGACCAAAACAACATTGCATAGACTTAGGGTTCAAGAACAAGAAGGCATGCCACCTAATTTCAAGGAAACTAAGGAACCAGAATGATACTCATCTGAGCTCGATCAGTCCAATTGAGATCGATGAGGGTTTGGATCTTGAGATAGACGAATTTCTAGTTCAGGAAGATCCAGAATTGCAGGGCTCCAGGAAGGAAATTACCGGTCCTACTGAACCATATGATTTTGTGTCAAATTTGCCACCATGCCTTAAAGGCAAAGAAGGGTTCTCCGGTATTAGTCATAATCTAAAGCAAACAATAGATAAGACTAATGTGCTTGTGGCCAACTGTGTCCTTCATGGACCTACCACCTCCCCTGTTCACTATGATGGTGGTTTCGAATGGATTGAACGGTACTATATCGACGTCCCTCTCCTACAGGCCAAAATTAAAACCCTTACTGCTCAGAATGGCCTGCTAAAGCAAGAAATACTTGATCTCAAAGCGCATGTAGACAGGGAGACCAAACGTATCAAAAGATCTGGAAACATAATCATTAAAAAAGTGACTAATGTCAAGGCAATAATAAATTATGAACGGATTGATCCTTCTTTAGTCAATTTTTAAATGGTAAAACATTTTTATTTTCCTCTTATCTATTTTGAAAATAAGTCGGTTTAAAATTCGATTGTATTACTAAAATTAAGATTGGCTACAAAATCTTCGATTATGTAGCCAAGTCTTTTTTAAATAAAGAATTAGTTATTAGTAATTATTTTTCTAATTTATCAAATTGGTTTTGTTATTTTAGGGAATGAGAGATTATGTTGCTAATTACCAGGACGAAAGATTTTCAATTACATGTCGAAGTGATTAGTAGTTTTCTTTTTCTAGATGTTTTATAAAAAACTTGTTTTAATAAACCAACTCTGTTATAAGTGGTTTTTCAACCCATTATTTTTGTATTAGTGCTTGATTTTTGGAGATCCAACTCTATCATGTGAGATATGAGTATGTGGATCTCATGCTACTTTAAATACTATTCACTTTGTTAGTGAATGACATCTTGGCTTGGAACAGAGTATGGACAAATGATCTTCAGAACTGAATGGACAGGTTGTTTGCATTTCGGCTTTAGACCAATGTGAAGTTGTTCCATTTATGTTTTGTCTCTTATATTTTGGAATATTAATATGATGCATAGATTTAGCCTCAATGACGTATAATGTTCCATTTTATTCAATGCTTTAAATTTTGTCTATAATTTGTTGTTTCATATATTATATATGTGATCATCACTTCAACTTTAATATCATGATTTATCCTTGATGTTTAGTTGATGTATCCAATGAATGTTTCATATTAAAGTTTATTTTA
>ML827739.1:127710-138868 GCA_009831015.1 Picea engelmannii | reverse complement strand
AATATATATATATATATATATATATATATATATATATATATATATATATATATATATATATATATATATATAATTGATTTCTCATATCATTGAGCAAATATTAATAAACATGTGCTTCACTTGGTGAATGGACTTTTAAAACCTACACCAGAACCCTAAAATTCTAGACTATTAATGATTTTTTATAAAAAAACAACAACTTTGGATTGATTTTAGATTAACATTGCTCTTGATGGTTATTTTTACACAAAATGATACAAAAGTGAGAAAAAGATGATGTTCTCGAATGAAAAAGATATAAAAAGAAAAAGATTGTAAATGAAAACACTCTAAATTAGAAAAATTGTTTGAATTCAAGGAACTTATAAAAATTACAAAAATAAAGGAAACTTTTTCTATCTTAAATGTAATGCAATTTAAAAAAAAAAGTTCAAACCATGTTTTTTTTTTAAATTTTTATGAATGAAAACAATCTAATATTTTCCATCACTTTCAATGCATCGAACGATCTAAAAGATTCTTAAAAATGAACCAAAAGAAACTATTTTTGTATTTTGCAATATTCAATTTTTATTTTTTATTATAAGTAAAATAAAAGCAATGGATGGGGCGATAAGAGCGGGTGGGGTTTTCTTCTCCCTAGGAGGAAATATTAAGCTACTCTTCTCTTGGAATATTGGGTAAGCTAAAAACAATCAAGCCGAGGCATACACTTTGCTCCAAGGATTGAAGTTGGCATGCCAACAAGGAATAAGCTCCTTCTCAATCTTCAGAGACTTTATGGTGATCATAAACCAATTGAAATATTGGGTATGCTAAAAACAATCAGGCTGAGACATACACTTTGCTCCAAGGATTGAAGTTGGCACACCAACAAGGAATAAGCTCCCTCTCAATCCTCAAGGACTCTATGGTGATCATAAGCCAATTGAGAAAAAAAACATCGCCAAAAGATATGAAGCTAGCATCAATCTTTTGGCAAATATACTTTGAGTTGGAAGCATTCCACTCCTGTGTTCCCCATCCTTTGCCATAATAAATCCATAGCTGATGCGAAAGCGAACTTGGCTTTGAGTGACCCCATAGAAGCTCTACAAGTCAATGAACACATCTAGACAAACTCATTCCATGATCTATCTCAAGGTAATGAGCAAACATGGTAAAGGTGGAAGCAAAGACGTCTATATGGGGAGTGATCTTCGAAGTGATGGTATGAGTACACATACACAAGAACTCACCACAATATCTTCCTTTAAAACCATGACACAACATGGAACTGTTTCCACATGAAAGGGCCTCCGTTCCTCCCACACGGGAGGGTCACATAGTACCTTCCCCCTTGCCTTCATTACAATAGAATACAAAGCCCCTCAACCAAATGTGCATGTGCTTAGATGACATCAGGGATGATTCAATAATTTCTCCTGGTCGTACTGGTCCTTGGTTTTATGGATGTTGTACCTTTTCGATGGGAGATGCATCAACATGGTTTGATCTGCAAATAATCGTTCATGATGGGGACTGTTCTGCTTCTTCTCATCACTTGCTTAGTCTGTGGGAGAACTTTTCAGGTGTTATGGATTTGATGGTATTAAATCCCTCCTTGACGTGGATGTTTCCTCGCACATGTTGGGAGATAATTTTAATTGCGCCACCCTGGGCTCATTCATAGAAGGATATCACAAAACATAGGTATGAGGAATCATATTTGAAGGAAGAAGATCTGGAATTACTCAACACAGAGGTTGCAAAAGAGATTCAGGTTATGGCGTGGCGTCGAACAAGAGTAACGATGTGGAGACAAGAGATAAGAGAGGAAGAACATGTAGAGTTGGTCCAGTCTGTCCAATCTATGCATATTCAGGTGCATGGCTTATCCACTTAGCTTCTCACAACAATGGAAATTCTGGCAGAGCAGAGGCATGGACAACATGAACTTCAAGACGAATGTGCAACAATTTGCTCAGAAGTTGAAGAAATGAGGATTTGTTCAGGAAACCAGTCGCCAACCCACTCAATCACCATCAATTATGAGGAGGCTTACTCTCCAGGTCCGCTACCGTGCCTTCCATACCTCAATTTGTCACCAGTACAGACCGAAGAAGGGCCAGGTAGGAATGCCACCCTAGCTAGTAGATTTGTAGATCTTTTGTTTTTGTATTTTGCCGCTAGGCATATATTATAGGTTATATATTGGAAGCAATTTTGATATACTGTATAAGACACATACATACATAAAATCTCTTAACATTTTTGCTAGATACCGGTCTGTTTTTGCCTTTTATGCAAATGCTAATTTTGTAACTTTGTATGCTTCCTACTTCTGCAATTTATTGCAGACTTTTTAATAATTTTTTCTCCAGTTGTATTAAAAAAAAGCAATGGAAAACACCTAAATCAATTTCAAACATGTATATAATGTCAAATTTCCTAAACTGAGAATCAAATCTTTCAATTTTGTAGAAACCACAAAAACTAGGGAAGTAAATCTCAAGCTTGTGAAACTTTTACCTATACGGAATATCCAAAAGTATTTAAAATGAAAAGTGTGTGTTTCACCCGTTGGTTGCTTTAAATAAATTTACATGTGTATGTGGGTTCTAGGTTCTCTGAAGGAAATTTGCAGGCACCCACCATTATAACTGAAAAACGTAGTGTGCACTAACCCAGAAGAGTAAAACATTTTCAAGAAACAAGTCAGGAAACACTATCTTTTAGTTCTACATGAACAAATAGGGAAATATGACTGAGATAAAACTCAGACCAAGCTTAGAAAGTTGGAAAAAGAAAGGAAATAAACCTTCATATGGAGAATTCACAGTTCATCCCAAGTCCCCAATGACTATGGTTGAATAAATGACAAGGAAAATTAAAGAACATTGACTGCTTTCTAAAATCAATGGGTTACAATATGTAACTATCTAATATAAGATGATGGAAAAATACATGTGGTCAAATTGATCATCCCTTTTATGCCTTTTGTGTGCACCCAAATACTCGTGCAGTTCCAACCTTCAAACTTGCACATTAAACAAAATACAAACTTTCCTCAAATCCAAATAGACATATACATGTGAATTGTGATAAATATATAATACACTAACATAAATTCACAATGCGTCGATTCCAACTAACATCACGAAGTTAGTTTATCCTCATCATAAATCAAACGAAAATAATCAAACATATTGCAAACGTTTATAGACAACAAGTCTCTGAAATTTGAGCTAAAAGAGAGGAGGCTCATTGAAACCATGAATGTGTGTGATGTTAATCTGAAGGCTCGTCGAAAAGATAACCTACTGCTTCTTGTGTTGTACATACCCATCTAGGAAATTGTGTCGCAAATGTAGGGCCATGTTCAATAGACCCAATTGGAGGAAGGTGAGCAAGGGGTGGTGGATTTTCAATCTCAGCATGATCATATGAATAAGAAACCATAATATGAGCACTTTCTTAAAAGTTGGGAATCGTAGATAACGAAATTGTCGAATATGGTTCACAAACCAAAGATGGTGTAAATGTTGAATTAGGCTCGTAGGATTAGATACCTTCATCACATTTCTCTTAATAACAATTTCATTGGAATAAGGTTGAAGAAGTCTATATCCTTTTACATCTTCAACATATCCAACAAAAATGCACTTCTTACTTTTACATTGTAACGTGTTCATATTCACATTAGGAATGTGAGCCCATGCTTCACTACCAAACACACAAAAGTGGTTTACATCTGGTTTAATTTTAATCCATGCTTCTTCCAACGTTATTTATTTTAAATCCTTTATGGGAGTGTGATTAATTATGTATTTGACACAATGAATGGCTTATGCCCAAAATTGAGGACTTATAGTCTGGATTATGCAAATTGCCATTTCTTCTCATGTGTGATTCTTTATGTCAACAACACCATTTTTTGTGGTGTATACAAAACAATGCGTTGCATTTGAATGCCTTGTGTAGTGAAATACATTATAAATTTGTTGTTAACATATTCACTTCCATTATTTGTTCTTGACTTTTGAATTTGATATCCAAAGTGTTTTTCTACAAGGGCATTGTAGGCTAAAATAATGTAAAAAACTTTACTTATAAGTTTTAAGAAATAAATCCAAGTGCCTTTATAGAAGTCATCAATGAAAGTCAATAAGTACTTGAACCCAGATAAAAAAACAGAAGGAAAAAAAAAAACACACAAATCACTAAGAACAAACTGCAAGGGGGTTGAGGCATGCCAAGAGTCACATATGATAAAACTGTCTCAATGATGTTAGTTGAGAACACAATTGAAACAAACCCCATATTTGTAAGAAATGAGAGGAAGATCGATGATCATATTCTGATTACATAGTTGTTGCAATGAGCAATAGTTTATATGAACAAATCGTTCATGCCAAAGTTTGCTCAAGTCATTGCTATGAGCAACAAAAATTGATGGAGGAGATGATAACCCAAATTTATCAAATATGTACAACTTGGTAAAATCATCATCATTTTTAGTTGCTAAGACATGTTTAGGATATTTTAAATCTCCAAGTACAACTTGGTGAAATAAAAATTCCATTGTTTTACCTTTTGATTGAGTGATTTGATATTGATAGAAGGTCGAAGGAAATAATTGGAACACAATACATAATTAAGATGACCATCATTTTATTGAATTGTTCTAGACCCTACAACGCTAAGAGATCTATCACCACCAAATAGTTTTTTGGTGTTACATTCTTTAAGTGTAGAAAAAATGGCTTTATCCTTATCCATATGATAAGATGCTCTAGAATCAATAAGCCACTCATTAGAAGAAGTAGATGTTGCATTGAAGAAAAAACTAGAAGCATAAAGCACATGTCCATGAGAAGAAGAGTTAGAGGGAGAATAATCAATATTGATGTGGTGTTTTTTGTTGTCGCTTCTAATGCCTCCATCTTTTTGAAACATTTAAACTCCAGATGACCATCTTGCCCACACAAATTACAATATTTGTTAGTGTTTTGGCCTTTTAAATTTAGTTTTTTTTTATCACCATTAGAAATATGAGTTTGTTAATAGGGTTTACGATCTTTGTTTTGTTTTTGTTGCAAGGATGTTTCTTCTTTGGATTCTTGGCCTTATCCTTATATTGTGACATTAAGGCTTCAATACAAGATAAATCATTAGGATTTAAAGCAATCAATTGTTTTTTGGGTTGGTGGGCTCGAATCTCATTGTATTAACCAAACACGATTTTCAACTTTTTCCATGCTTCATTTGGGGTCTCAATTCCTTGAAGTGAAACTAAAGATTAATAGAGATGGACATTTCAATTAATCTACGTACTCTGTCATTTTTATTATTCAATTTGGATTTCTTTAATGCATTAATATGGACAAATTTTGTTTACAAAATAACTCAATATAGTCCCCTACTTCGTAGTAAATCTTCCATATGAGATTTCCATGAGAAATAGTTTAAGCTACCAAGAAAGAGATCACTTGGACTAACCATAGTACAATATATAGGTAAGATGACTTCAAAAGTAGAAATTGATTTTTTAGATGGAAAGTTCTTGAAAAAATGATAGTTTAAAAAAAGGCACTGAAAATAAACTCCGAATGTTAAAGTTATATCATTTTGAAGAAAGGCATAAAAAATAACCAAGGTGCCACATGGCAAGTGGAGGTTGATCAATACGGTGATGGGTGCACAATGAAGTTGTTGAATTGTAAAGAGATTTTTTTTTTTCTTCTAGTCTAACTTTATCTATAAGCTCATTTTTACAAATACACTACTTTTATAATGTAAGTGACTCACTTTAATACAATAATTGAGAATCACTTTAGTTATGTTATAACTTAAATTTGCATGAAATTTTTCAAAAAATAACTTAATGAAAAGAAAGATTTGAAGTCAAGACCTCTAATTTAATAAAGTAATTTTCAACCAAGCGAGCTATGGTAAAAGTTATAGAAATGAGCAAGAGGGCCTCTTTTCTTTTTCTTCGATGTGCATGTTTACTTGAAAACCCTTATTTTTGCTTGCAAATAATTTCAACATGATTGCACACAAAAAACAAACATTTTTTTTTTTAAATTCAAAACTTTATAAGCTTGGGGTTATATCTTGGTTAATTTACTTAGACATACAACTTTTATCTATGTCTTTGATTTGTTAAGATTGCAGAACACATAGGGAAAAGAACATCTGCATAAACTAAAACTCTTTCTACTATATTTATGATTTATTGAGATCGCATAAGGCATATTGTAAACAACATATGCAAATTGGAAATAGAACAAACTTGGAATAGAAAATATAAAATAGAAAATAGAAAATAGAAATGAAATATGATAACAAAATGAACTTAGATTTAAAAATTTAAATGACACTACCTACCTCTGAATATGATATAAATGACCATATTTTGGGCAAACTGAAACCTTTTTGGGTGAAACAAAAAGGGTTTCCAATTGAAAAAATCAATATGGACACAATGTAATGGTTCTCTTGACCCAAAAATGGTAAAAAACCATGGAATATAGATGTATTTTGATGCATGTAGCGTCTCAATCAACAATAGGAGAAAGTCTTCATAAGCACTCTAATACCATGTTCGATAAACATGGTATATCCACATAAGTCAAACACCTCAAGGTAGCCACTCACATAGACAAATAAAAGATGAATGCACAAGTGTATTATGCAATGAAAGCCCTCAAAGATGGAAACAGTCCACGACCTCAACCAATGTGGCCACTTGAGGCAATATATCAATGCGAAAGGAAATATTTTACATTAGTTTCTCACAATTGATCATAAGTAAATGATCTTCCATGCTCTTTAAATATAGAGCATGGAACAATCATGTATTTAGCCATAGATCAATAGATATTAGTATCAAGGAGAAGATGAATAGTTGGATCACTTTATGTTTAAAACACAATTGTGACCATCATATTAGATAACTACAAATGCACACTAAAGAAACATACTTTACCTAAAGATACATTAGACCAAGTTGACTAAAGATACACTAGATCAAGTTGACTAAAGATACAATAGACCAATTGATATTAACTAACTCTTAAGTGTCTAAATATCCTAACAATGTGTTGAGGAATAACCATGGAAACTTAAAATACTTCTCCTTGGACTTACTCCACCAAGGTACAATAATTAGTTAGATGGCTTGCTCATGATTTTAGGTATTGACTTGGCTCAAACAAGGCATAGAGCAGTTGATTATTGAAGGTTATTTAAATTAGAGGAAAGTCTAGCTTCACTAACCAGGATTTGGAAGGTATACAACTATTAGTGAAAATCAACCCTTACCCTTTTCAAAGAGGTTCAAATCTCCCATGGACGTTGATCATCAAATGGATTAGCAGATTAGTTGGAAAAACAATCCACTGAATTCTAAAGATTGATCTTCATTAATTTAGATGAAGACTCTCCAAATAAGAATGAAGCATGGAAATAGTGGCTTTAAACCCTTATTAATTACAATTAGGTTACACGAATATGTCTATTGAGACGTGGATTAGGAGTAACTTTGGGAGGTTGTCGTGAGGATGACCCAGGTCCAAATATTGGTGGGATCACCCCTACCCGGTGTCGTGGATGATCAAGTATGTATTTGTTTTTGTCTCTACCATGTTGTGATTGCAACTTGCCATTGAATCTACTGCAAGAACTCTGTAGCAATTTATGATTAGCCTCCGGGTTGTTGATGTAAGTGCAACCTCACTATCATTGATAATTGAGACTTTAGGTTGATATAACATGTCCTTTTCCATATATATATTCACATTCAATCCTTGGACAAAAAGTCACACCAAATTTTATTTCAAGAAGGAAAGTTTTTTATACATTTTGTATGCACTGATTTGATGCTTGAAACTACCATCATCTGTGTCTATTCTAGGATATATATTGAGTATAATTATATGAAAACATCCATTAGGTCTGAATCATACTTTGGATGAGACTGAAAAAAACCATTGATCAATCCGAAAGGACCACTTACCATCACTAAGCTTCATGAAAAACATAAACAATTATCTATAGAGGAGGATCAACATCATGAAAGGATATATCATGAGGATATAAATGGATACTACCATGGTGAAGCTACAAATTCTAAGCTTGGAGAAAAAAATCATGGAGGGAATAGAAACTTCCCTTCTTTGAAGTTAGTGACTTTAGTTGTCCCAATTTGCAAAACCATTGCTAGCTCGGAAAGTAGGAATGTATCCTTATTGTTCTCTATATATATGTTTTTGAAGTATACAAAGGATACACTATTAGTGAGGCCCTTGGCATCCTTGATGATGTTTGCGAGGAGAAGAGGAGTATTTGTTTTCCTTCCTTGCGTCCAAGGGATAACTAGTTTCGAATCTCCAAAGATTTGCAAGGTTGTTATGTTCTATTCATGGGCCAATTTTAGGAGAAAAATCATGGCATGTGCCTCTACCTAGTGGTTTGTTCCATGTCCTAAAACACCTTTTAAGGCAATCTAGTGATATTCCTTGATAAAAATTAAGTCTCCTGATCCATAAAAGCTTGGATTCCCCCTAGAGGCTCCATTAAAGAACCCCCAGGCATTGTCCTTATCAACATTGTGGTCCTCAACTTGTTTTATCTTCCTAGGCCTTGGAAGCAATTTAAAATCCTCATAAGGGAACTTGGCCATATGCTAATTTTAATCATTTGAATTATTTGTAAACATTTTGGTCTTATTACGATGACCCTTCTTTGATTGGTGTACGAGTCACATATTTGCCGAGATTAAATTAAATGGTCATCTTACTTATTGAATAAAAAAAATTTAAGTCTTCTTCTCAAGCTACTTAAAAACAACCGAAGTTTTGGAATATGAATGATTAAAGTTTTGCAGTTATCTATTAAACACTTGTTTAGAATTATATTGAGCATTTAAGAGACATGCGACATATTTGGATTTGTATGAAGACATCGTACCTTATTTCATTGATGATATTGCAAGACAATGAGAAATATTGTCTTGTTTGCTTTAAAATTATTAAAATAATATACAATAGGAAGATTGATGCTTGGTGTTTGGAAAGTCCTACTATTATTGTGCTTATATTCACACGATATGTGCCATGCTTGTTTTATAGTGACTATGTGTATAAGGATTTAGTTGTGGAATAAACCTAATGTTTTTCTAGTCTTTCCATTTGTCTACTACGGGTAATGAATGTACTTGAGGTAAATTTTATTTTTTATGCACCAAACATAGTTAATAATGTAAATTAAAAAAAATACAAAAAATGAAACTTTTGTTTTGTATGGTGAAATTGATACCATAATTTTACTTTGGAGACAATACATTGCTTATACTTTCTTTAGTGTATTTCATTGCAAGCTATGCTATGGTTTGGAAGTATTGTGTTGTTTGCTTTATAATTATTAGAATAAGGTACACTAGGGAGATTGTGAACCAGTGTTTGGAAATATCTATTGTTGCTTTGCCTATATTCATACAACATGTTCATTTTGACTTGGTTTCTTAGGCCTAGGAGGCCAATGTTGTGTCGTTGATTATTTTTTTGTTCTATTGCAACCATTTGATACTATAATTCTTTTCCATTCTAGGAAAGCAAATCTTGGTCCATTGTAGGCTAGTGCAATAGTGCAACTTCATCTTGCAAATGTTCTTATGTAGATCATATGAGAATTAAATTTTCTATTTAGCTTGTTTTTCCTTTAAAGCGATAATTGTTCATATTATTATAGATAATAGGGTTCTTTAGTGCAGTGAATGACAACTATCATTGCTATCTAGTTTTGTGGGATGCATACATGGTACTTTGTGCTAGAGGGAAAAAGTGTTGTTTGTATAAGAGTAGATTTCCCCCCCCCCCTTCACTGAGAGCTAGGTTGCCTTGCTGTGTAAGAGAATCAAGTTGTAGAAAGTGTAGTGATTGGGTTATTTGGTTAGCGATATTCCGAACTTTGCAAATACATGTTTCATTAATGTTATGGTCAAAAATACTTTCATATAATAGTAGAGTTGCCTTTGCAAGCGCATAAAACAAACTATTTATACAACAATCATTTAATACTAAAAATATTTTTGCATCTAAGAAAGAAAAGGTTCGTTCATTATAGACTAACACACAATTCTAACCTTTGCTTATAAACCTTTTTATGGGGTTCTTATGGAAATTGAGTTCATGTTTACCTTGTTCTTGCTTAGTGATAATATTGTGGACCATGATAGATAATGACTCTTGGCTACAATGTTTGATGCAAGCCATTCATAGGTGATTCTATAGGATACATGCATGATGCTTTGTACTAGAGACCAACAATGCTCTTTGTCTAAGAACATAGTTCCTTTTCTAAGAGAAAGATTGCCTTTTTGTATAATAAATTAAAGTTGGGTAAATAATGGACTTTGAGTTATTTATTTAGTTAGTCATTCACATACTATAAATACATATTTCATTCATACTATGATTATGTTTATTTTCAATTTTAGCTTATGTCATAAATGACTTCTTCTCTATTCTAAGCATTTGAACGGCCAATAACATGATGCATTATGTAAGATTGCATGGAAAATAGAACTTGTAGGTTAAATGCTATTGTGCACAACATTATTGGGTGCAAAATTCAAAGGTTGCTTTGCAACATTTCTTATGAAGACTTGGCAGAAATTGAATTACTAGCTATGTTCCTATAGAGTAGGGACACTTATGCTCATTATCACAGATACTAGATATCTTTTCTACATTGGTTGATAAGTGTTATTTCTATGTGTTCTTAGGAGATATATGCATGGTGTCTTATGGTAGACACTAAAACCGCTATTTGTATAAGAGAAAAATCACCTTCTTAATAAAGGCATGGGCATTTATCTTTGTTTCGAGGTTGCTTGAAAGACAAACAAATGCTCGTAGGATTTTTTTTTTGTAGAATCTTGGACAAGAATTAAGGTTGTTTCTTTTTTAGGCTTCAAATATTGTATAAAAACGAATTTGAGTGACTAGTACAAAGCTCAAAGTTCAACTTGGAAAGCTTCCTTTGAAGATCCTATGGAATTTTAGATCCTATTTATCCTTTTTTGTTTACTAATAATTCAATGCATCACCAACTAGATTCTCATTTATACTTGGGTTACAAACAACCTTGGTTAGGGCAAATTGTTGAACAA